>QFET01009578.1:0-32369 GCA_003316355.1 Tuber calosporum | reverse complement strand
CCATCACTGTTACACAGGAAGTGGGGCTGTGTCGCTAAAGAGTGAAGCCTAAGCGAGGGTCAAGATTAGGTGTGTCGTGGCTGTTGCCACACAAAAGGGCGAAGTTTTGTTCGGCTAAAAGGGGCAAGAGTTTCAAGCGGGAGGAAAATAGAGGGCGCGGAGCGTGTCCCTTAACTACGGGGGACTGCTAACTATTTATACACTTTTCCCAGTACTTAGGTTGGCCATATTAAAGAAGTATCCTTGGAAACTTCGGCCATGGTCTAAATAGTACGAACACTGTTTGACCCTGAAGATGTATGACCCCACTACAGCAAATGATTCCCTGGACTATCTATTTTGTCTGAGAGTGTCAAGCACTCCACCAGTAGATAGCCATCGATCTCTTTGCCAAATGAACTAAGTTCAAATTGATGCAGCCCATTTGCGAAGATCGTACGGAATACCAGGTTATTAGTCTGGTTGGCTGTCTGTCCTGCATATATGCACTCATGTGCAGATGCATTAAGATTATCAAGAATGCAGAATACGTAATTGATCCACTTGGATAAATTACTCTGTCATCTTTCACCAAGGCTGAGTAGTTCTGGATACGATCCTACTTCTTGCCAGTGTGGGTTGTAGTCAATATAGTCACCTCCCGGCACTATATACCATCACATCTTTAGACTCAAGAGTCTAGTACCATATCCCATATGTGTAACATCAGGCCCCCCTCTCTAAGCTTCGTCTCGAAGCAATTCTTCCTTTTAGTACTCCTTCCGGTAGGGTTGAAAAACCTTCTGCGATAACTTGGCCACAGCAGGAAAAACCTTTCCGTAGATACTACCTAGCCCAACTTTGGCATTGCCGGAATTTCCCTGTGAAAATCTTCAATCAATTCTTGAGCATGCTCTAAGTGCTCTGGTGGTTCCCAGGTGTTCTCATCTTTGCAATATCCTTTCCACTTGACAAAGTATCGAAGTTCTTCGATCGTTCGTGAACGTCCTCTGAATCTTCGCTCACAAGAGATTATTTCACTCTTGATAATTTTTTCCACTTCCCATTCAAGGTCACCTTCAACTTATTCCGGTACCAGGGGTGGTTGTTCTCGGCCATGTCGAACTGATATTCGGTATGGGTCGAGTAGCGATACATGGAATACTGGATGGATTTTCCATCGCTCTGATATTTCGAATTTGTAGGCAAGGTTTCCTCTTTGCTCTAGGATTTTGAACGGGCCATATAATTTTGGCGCTAACTTCTTGGACGGTCGCTTGGTGCGGATATTTCTCGCGTTTAGAATAACCAAGTCACCAATTTTGAAGTCTGGTTGACTGCGAGCCTTGCGGTCATAGTACTTGTTCATCCCTTCATGAGTCTTCACAAGGGATTCCCTTACCTTTTCATGTATCGCTTTCATCCAGTGAGTATACATAGTTGCTCCCGGATTCTGAGCTTCTCGCTCCTTCATCCATTCTGTTTGAGGATGGTAACCATAATTTTCGAAGAAAGGGGTTATCCCATGTGCGCTTGTTACCGAGTTGTTATATGCATACTCGGCTAATGGCAGTAGATGGTACTAGTCATCCTGATTGTAGTTGACAAATATTCGTAGGTAGCCTCCCAGCACTTGGTAGACTCTTTCCGTTTGTCCATCAGTTTGATGATGGTAAGCCATAGACATCTTTCTTTTGATGCTTAATGTTTTGCACAATGATTCCCAAAATTCTCCTGCAAACTTTGCGTCCATGTTGGAAATGATTTCTGTTGGTAACCCATGAAGTTTCCAAACTTCTTTGATGAATGCTTCTGCAACGTCCTTTGCGGTCGCGTTTTCTTCTAAGCTAATAAAGTGTGCCATTTTGGCGAACTGGTCAACTACAACCATGATCTGGCTGTATCCTGCAGATGTGGGAAGTTGTGTGATAAAATCTACCGAGGTAGATGCCCAAGCAGCAAATGGGACCTGTGGTGGTTGTAAAAGCCAAAAGCGTGCATGTCTTGTTGCCTTAGCCTTTTGGCACTCAGTACAGGATGGTACATAGTCGTTTATCCAGTTCGCGATTCCTTTCCGATAAAAGTCTCTTGTGATAATTTCCAGAGTCTTTTCTTGACCGAAATGTCCTGCGATCTTAGAGTCGTGACAGCTTTGGGCAATATCTGTCTGCAGGTGTTCGTTTTGAGGAACATATAGGCGTTCTTTATAGTAGAGTATTCCATCTGTTAGGGACCATTGTTTCAGCGATTCTTTGCCATCATTCCGTAAACTTTCCAGTTCCTTCTTTCGGTCTAGCCAATCTGGATCCTTGTTTGCCATTTCTCTTACCCATTCCAAGAATTTTATATCAAATTTCTTGACTTCGCACTTGGCAATTATTGCATTCAACATTAGTGTTTGTCCTTTAGTGCATATCGGGTGTAAGGTAATGTCCGTTGAGTCCAAATATTCATGCTTTCCGTCAGAATATAGGAAACATAATTGTGGTTGGTTTTCTTCCAACCATATATCTGAACTGCCAAATCCTTGGCTTGCTCGTTCAGTTTCATCTAACTCCATACCCTCATGAAGTTCTCTCTCATCAACCTTTTCCACAATCATCTGTGCTATCCGGTCTCCTGTGTGTACCTGAAAAGGATTGTCAGTAGTATTGACTAGGAGGATTTTAACCTCTCCTCTATAGTCCTCATCCACTACTCCAGCTCCAATGTAAATACCATGCTTGACTGCTAGTCCACTACGTGGTGCAATACGTGCATATGTTCCGATTGGTAATCCGATAGCCAATCCTGTCCCAATGAGCACTTACCCATTCGCAGGAACTAGGTTGTTTTTGGTACTGTATAGGTCATGACTGGTGGCAAGCTTGGAACCTCGAGTCCGGATTCTTGCTTCCTGTTGAAGTCTTTTAATCCTTATCATATTGTTCTGTTCCTCTTGTGGTAACCGCTGACTGAGGTGTTCTGAGTTTTCTTTTCCAGATATAACTGAGACAACTAAGTTTCGGTTATTCTGCAGGTTTTCTAAGTGATGACACTGAAGTATAGTCTGCTTGGCATGCTCAGCTCCCTCCTCAGGGAAGTACTCTGGCCGCCTGCTTAAAGCATCCAGTTTGCCCACTCTGGTTCAAGGTCAATAAATGATTTTAAAGTTAAAATCAGTGAGCTTCTGAGCCAAGCGAATTTGTCTTGCCTACCAGGCCTTCATCAGCAAAAGTCGCATTTTTCCCCCTATCCCTCATGAGGCATGTGAGGGATGGGGGGGCCAAATTATAAAACTCAAGTAGTTGTATCTTGTATCCATGACCCCACAACTCCTGATAGCTCCGGCGTTTTGCGGTATTTTCTTTTTACCCACTCTTTTCGTTGCCATCCGGCTTACTCAGGATATTGTCTGTCTCTTTTGAGCTGTTGCATGGTCCAATAATGCTTTATCTCATCCACCCTAGTTTATCCGGCCCTACCTCCCTCCCCCTGGATTGTTCCGTTATGGACACTTGCCCCACGACTCAATCATGCCTCCCTACGGCCTAAATGTGCTCCCACCAGGGTTGATTCACACATCCCTATTACGCCCAGCTATACACAAACCCTTTGTGCCTTTGAATGTCCCAAACTCACCTCCTCTTGTTGTCTTCTTGCTCCACGCTACCCTCGTTTATTTCTCCCCTTCCCTTCACCATTACACCTAGACCTAATTGCACACCACCACTTCTCCTCGCGTATTCAATACTTACATGGACGATTCTTGTCCTTTTCCCGCTGTCGCTCGTCTCTTCATCTATGATGCTTGCTGTCGCGTCCATCCCTCCACTTCTCAACTCTGCCCTATGACTGCCCGACCCACGGTATTATGATAACACTATCCGGTTCCTAAATTTCTTTCTTTGTCGCAGCACCATTGCCTCGTCGCATTCCTTCACTCTCTCGCCATACTCCTGCTTTCTTCACAGCTCTTAGGGGCCTTTGCCCGGCTCTACGTGACCTTCACTGAGCTTTAGTTTTTCTAATTGGGTTGTAGTCTAACTTTAAGTAGTATATTATAAATCAATAAATATTTCCAATTATTTCTTTATTTTATTTTAATACTACATTTATTCCGAATAGGATGTTATTCGTCCTCAACCCACCCCGCCTCTAGAGCCTCAACCTCATCACCATCTTCAGGATCTGAATTATTGTCCTCCACCTCGCTTTCCTCATCCCCTGAAATCTCCAACTCCACATATGCTGCGGCTTTCTTATCCTCAAGTGGGGCGCGAGACTCCTGATCTTGAACAAACCCACTATCCCGCAGCATCCTCTTGATGCGCTTTTTTGTGTCTTCCACAAGTTTCCTTCTCACCTCTGGGGGCAGCCCTTGCCAGGTTGAACGCTGCTGGAGATAAACATCTAAATTTTCTCGGTGAGTACGATAACCTTTAGAACGTCTTATTTGGACCTTCAAAGGTTATAACTAACTCTGTGCTGTCAGAGCTCAGAAATCTGGGGGCTGAACAAATGATCCGGAACTCCAAGCCTTCAAGGCATGATACATACAGGCCGTTGTAAGGCATATTAGGACGTCGTTAGTACGATTAAGAAACATTTTATCAGTCCTCCCACGCATTCTCCTACCACGGTACCACTTATAAAACAATAGTTTTGCTATCTCCGGCGCAGCAAACCGGAAACAACATTCCTGCCTTGGTAAGCCTTTTCGCATCTCATTAGGGACGATCTGCGTACTACTGACCTCTTGTTTACTTGGATAGCATGTGAACCGGTCATTTTCCAGCAAATAGGTAACCCGCGCCTTTATTTTGCTATGGGTTTTATGCGTGAAGTCATAAAGGTCCTCAACCGTGTTTTTGGACTCTGAAACTCAGTGTGACCTGGCACTGGACTGCCTCGATTTCAACTAAATGTATCTAATTAGCCGTTCACGGTCCCAAAGGGGACGTTCAGGGATATTCAAAAGACCTACGAAAGTCATTGCCGACTTCCCAATCTCCCTGTCTCTCCAACCCAACTTGGTAGCTGCCTTTACCCAATAGCTTTTGGAAGTGTGTCGTTTTTGGCAGGCTTTACGAAGGGATTAACAAACCATATGTGGTACAGTACCATATTAGCTGCGTTCTCAAAGATTATACTCTCCTCCCTATGCAAGGTATTACTTTTTGATAATACGGTGACCGGGACTACAATATCAGACGCCCGAAAGTCCAGATTAGCCATAAGACCCTCCGAATAGGCCGGCACTATTCCTTCCCCAACATCATCAAAGGGTGATAGGTGTGACGAATCTACTCTGAGATGGCCTGAATGCAATTGTGCTGCCTGCTGCTGTGACGAAAGCCCTTGTGAAGGGCCATTCAGCACCGGTGATGGGGAGTCCTCCGTGCTCTTCCTTATTAGCATGCAATTTTAAAAGTTATCAGATTCACTCACAAATCTCAACCGGCTCCTTATCCTCCGTGGCTGTTGCTCCAGCACTGGTTCTGCTGGAGGTTTTTCGAGCCTTCTTGGACGAATGGGAACATCATCCTCGTCAACCTCCGTAAGCTCCTCTTCCTCAACAAATGAATTAACAGGTCGTTGTCTATCCTGTGCTGGCGTGCCACTCTCTACAAAGGATACAGAAGATCTCCATGATGATGGCTGAGCTCGGGGGACTACTGGTACCGTAGACAAGTGTTAGATAAAAAGTTTCGGGTAAGCTCATTTTGGCCTCTGAACGGCAGAACTCACCTCTGCTTGTATTTCCCATCATAATTTTGTCTATATGAAATATTTAGAGTGAGTGGAGGAATTGGATTAATGCGTGAAAGGTCTCTAAGTTATGAATGAACTCATAGCGTCCCCAGGGGACGAAGGAGCTATATGCTAGAGCACAGATTTGGCTTGGGCCCAAGGTCCGTGTAAATCAGTGGCATGGACCCAGTCCACGCTATAGCCTTTTGGCCGCCGAACGTCTCAATTACTACGTGCACGGATGGCTCCAGGCCGGATAAAGACTATCTATTTGGGATTGCTGGGACAGGAATATAAATGCCTGGTCACTTGGTTGAACGAGCATAACTTATGATTTTCAAAAGATTAGATTATACATACTAGGACGAGATCAAGAAGAAAGGGGACGTTTAGCGTTTCAGAAAACCTTTATATCTCACCGGCTAAATTCAAAAAAATAAACTATTAAGAACACTAAAATCTAGGACTGCACGATAGGATCTAGAGAAGCTGTAAAACAGCGTACACAGGATTAAGAAAATGATTCACAGATAGAAGCAAAAAAGTAAAAAAAGATAAGAAAGCACCATGACACCAATAAAAACACATATGAAGGCTCCAATAAGATGTAGCCCGGTACAAACAAACAAGCTTTAGAAAACCTTCGCCAAATGGATGCAAGTTAGAGCAAAAGTAGGAAAGTCCATGAAACAAAAAACACCTGAAGGCCCAAAGAAGCCATACCCTGGCACAAACAAATAAGCTCCACAAAACAAGCGCCGAAGAGATACAGGTTGGAGCGGGAGTAAAAAGGTTCATAGAACAAATGAACCGCGATCCGAAGGTCCAAAGAAGATACAGCCAGGTACAAATTAGCCTTGGAGACCCCCCAAGTAGCCGATAGAAATGAAAACAAAACCAAAGAAACCCAGTAAAACAAAGAAACTCAACCGAAAACCCAAGAAGACCCAGCGCGTCCTAATTACCCCCATCCCCGTCTCCGTCTCCATCGCCATCGCCATCGCCATCGCCATCGCCATCGCCATCGACACCCACAGGTAGTGCCTCTCACCCGGGAGGTGGAACACCCGGAGGCAGAGCCACATTTGGGACATCTTGTCAAGGGTAAAGGTTCATATAACCTGCTCTCTGCTTAACACGAGCTCGAGAAATGAGTTCCCGGGAGTGCCCCTGGAACCTAATGACCTTGCGATCATTGCTCAGCATCCTCTTCTGCCAGCCAGCATGAGACCTGGGAAAGGCCTTTCTGCACTTTGCGCGGCGCCCAACTTCCTCCTCAATATCAGAGTCAGAATCAGGCTCTGTGTTGAACTCAGCGACGTCGAATTGGCCAGGGTTGAGAGAGCGCCGATTGCCCCCATCAAGAGTGTATTGGGACGAACGGCGTCGCCACCGTCGGCAGGAAAGGCAGGATTGCAGTGGAGGAAGCAAGCAACTGTGAGGGTGGTGCACCGGGAGAGACGAACCCAGGCATTAACTTGATCGTCGTCGATCAATTCGATTTGGTCGGCAGCATTGGGGGTGACATTCATTTCTTGAATGTCGCGAAGAATCCCCATTAACTGTTGGGGGTGCTCCTGATTATCCAGGTACCGACAGGCAGCTTCGCCAAGCTCCTGCAAAGTGTAGTACCAGAGGATCGCCAACCAAGTCATGTTTTGCGTATTGCCACCGTGCACAACCCACGGCAGCTGGCGAGCCTGCCTAGCAACGGCACCTGACGTCTCAATGAATATTATGTGCACCGGTCTCTCTTCGTGAAGAGTTCCTTGGGGATGAGCAACGTCCCTTCCACCCCCCGATCCGGCACCCGAAGCACCGCCGGCGCCCTCATCCTCATCGGCGTGCTCATCATCGGAATTGAGTCTGGCATTCCTCCGAGACTTGGCTACCTTCTTCAGCACGTCAATGATGAGGGTATCCAGGGCGACGTGGAATGCCTGATATGGGCCGTTCTGGGGTGAATTGAATTTGGCTTGAAAGCCTTGGAGGGTAGTGTAGGCAACAACCTCAGTTCTGAGTTGACCCCAGAGGATATCGCCGGCCTGTGTACGGCGGGTGATACCCTTCTCCTTGACCTTTCCCAGAATAAACGTCCGAATGGCACAGTATAGCCTCCCAGCAACAGTGCCTCCAGCACCATTGAGATTGAGCTCAGTACGGAACTCGGCAGTAGTGGGACGTGGCATGCTAGCAACCAATCAGATTTTCCGTAAGAAGGAGCAAATGAGACGCACAGAGGACTAACCTTAATTAAGAAAGGATGTTCTTGGTGTGCAGAAGAGGACGGAAAATTGCTCGAGATCCAGTGAATAGTCATCAGTAATTAATCTATCGTGGGAAAGGTCCCGATAAGACGCGCAGGGGACTAACTTTAAGAAAATTCGCAGCCCAAAATGGGGAGCCACTAATCTATCTCGAGAGTAGCGATTTGTTATTGTTTCCCATTAAGAAAAGTCGGAGAGTAGCCGATACGAGCCGTGCACAGGATCAACAAGGCCTTTTCCCGTCCCCAAAGGAATGAGTGAAGGCCAGGCTTCTAAGGTTTGTATTTGTTTGTTCTTGGAGGATGAGGAAGGAAAGGAAAGAGCCAAGGGAGATGAATCGGGTAATAAACTTACCTTTATGGGGTCGAAAACAGTTGTTTCTACCGTGACTGGATTTTTCGCGGGGACGAGCGAGGGTTTAAAAAAGATGACCGGGATGACAAAGCTACACTAGAAAAGCTACTGGGAGAAGTGACTGAGGGCTTCAACGGTAAGTGATTCTGCGCACAGCGATCAGTATACGGTAGCTAATGAAAGGCCTGAGAACGGCTCATTTTAGACATTAGGAACGATCTATGAGAGTTACTGTGGGTTGGCGTGAAGTGTGAGTGAGACTTTATGATCGCGCAAAAGAATTACCGTACCGGCAGTATAAGATGTTGTTGTAAGGACAAAAGTCGCTGTTTCAGGCTCGAAAAGGATGTTTAGAGGCTGCTAGAGGATTTGGTGAATGAAGACGAAGAAAGAGAAAGTGCAGGGTAAAGCGGGTCTATATAACATGGAAGAACGTACTATTCAAGGTGTTTGAGGCTATATCAAGAGTTCTAGTGATTCTGACAAGTTTGAAAGAGACCGTTGAACGTCACATCTTGAATGTTGAACGTTCTTCTGAACCTGTACAAAATAGTACAGGCTTACGGTTACAATAAGGTTACAAAGTAAGCTTGCATACTTGAAAGGTAAGTCGAATAAACATGAACAAGCTTTTCAAGAGAGGATTAAGGTACGGTGATGTGATTGGTGGGCTGGGGACTATCCCTGCTGTCTTGGTATAGGTTCGGATAAGGGAAATTCACGTATAGGCACTTGACATGATGTTTAGCATTTCCAAAGTCTGCAATGAGCCGAACAACGTTCAGGATCTCAAAGATAAATTCTCATTGCTTGTACTACGATAAATATAGAAAATAAAGGGGAGATGTTCTCTGAATAAAAAGCCCTGGGCCTAGTTCGGGTTAGGTTATGGGGAGGGAGTTTAGGGCCGAAGAACGGACACGATCTGTGCCCTCATTACAATTTTGCTCAAGGGTAGGTGAGAAAAAACACAGCAGCGCCCATGGGCCATACTGTGTATCTGGATAGATTTAGATTTTTTTTTCTCCCCCTGCCATATCTCTCTCTCTAAGATCTAGTGGGACGAGGTTCGTTCCATTGGTACCTTCTCACGTACCATCTATCTCTAAAGTGCAGCTCCGGTCAAGAAACTAGCTATCCGATTGTCACACGTGTTTAAGTACAAGGTCATACCAGTCCTGAAAGTAAGTTTGGTTTATTCGCGTCTTCATTGTGCTGTTTCCCGTTAAAACTAATTTCTTACAGAATAGTACAAGAGTCCCAGTGCCCGTACTGCAGGAAAAAATACAAGTCCAGTACATGGTATAGAAACCATATGGAAACCGCACATTTTGACTTTGTACAATCTCGGAGAACACTCAAACAGCCCATTTGCGACGAAGAACGTCCAACTCAGATCACGCTACAGGTAGACTCTGACTAACCTTTCGATCCGATCGGTAACGATTTCCCAGAAATTGAACTGAATATAGATGAAAATAAGCTCGACAGTGACGCAAATACCGGCGATTGGGACGTGGAAAGCGGCAATTGTTCTGATACTGTGGGAAGGGCACCATGCGTTGGATTACCCATACCGACGAAACACGCCACTGCGGGGAAATATATATGGGACGTTGTACAGCGAGAAAATTGTGAAGACGAGATGTGGCTACCATTCAGAACCAAGTCTGACTTTGAGCTTGTGCGCTGGTTTATTGAAGCGAAGGTACCAAAGGATTACTTCAACAGATATTTCAAGATGAACTTGGGGCCCGAAGACAGTAATATTAAATCTAGCTATCCGCTCCTTGAGGCTGTTGATGAGATGGAATCAGGTATGAGGATGAAGAGCTGGAAAGAGGGGTTTGTATCGTTTGGCGAAGCTGTATGTAAATCCACCCTCAGAACGTCCAATATTGACCGTATATAGGAAATACCCGACAGGGAAGAACCCAATAAAGCTTCCTCGACACAAATTCTTTTTCCGCAATCCTATTGATTGTGCTAGATATCTACTTAGTCAAAGATGTTTTGCACAAGATTTAGATTACGCCCCGGTCAAGAAATGGAATAGTGAAGAGTCACCACAGCGAGTTTATTCTGATATGCACACGGCGGATTGGTGGTAGAAAACACAGGTAGGTTCAAATGCGACGTTCCACGGCGCATCCACACCACGTGTCCGAACCCAAAATTAACATCCAACAAAGGATTCATTGCCTGATGGAGCAACACTTGTACTGATGATATGTGCCTCTGATGTTACCTTTTTAACGAATTTTTCGTGAGATACGAAAGCCTGGACAATCTATATGACAATTGAGAATATCCTATCGAAAACGCGGAATAAGGCCTCAAAACATGTGACCGTCCTTTTGGTGCTTTTACCCGTCCCCCCGAAGATGCTGGGAGTAGCACGGTAAAGGCAAGTCAACAATGAGATTCCTTGTAATTTGATAGAAGCGATATTTGCGCCAATGGTTGCATTGCTAAACGCCGGAATTGAGGTTGAATGTGCCGATGGAAAGGTCAGATTATGTTTTCCACGTCTCGTGGCTTGGATTGCAGGTCACTTGGAAAACGTCACATTGCACAGTATTGAACAGCATCAGTGCGCTGTCTGTGAGGTACGACCAGAACAATTAGGGTCCCATTTGAGACGCCCCGCGGCAAAACAAGTTTATAGAAAATAGGAAAATCTCTGCAACCGGTACTGCAATAACGACAAGCAAGCAGGACAAATACTCACAGATCATCGGTTCAAATTGCTGTCAAGCGCCTTTTGGGGTCTCCCGATTGTTCAACAGTACAACTTGCCCAAACCCGATATTCTTCACGTTGTTTACCAGAGAATATTCGAAGCACAGCTTATGAAATGGGTAATTGGATTTCTAAAGAAGTTCAAGCAGATACAAACATTCGATGCGATCTGGAAGAGTTTGGCTGTTTATCCCAGTTATTCTGCGCCGAACAAAGAATACACTCGGATCTCGCTGTGGACCAGAAAAGAGATGAGGAATCTGGTTAAAGTAATACTACCGTGTTTTGCAGCTTCGTTATATCGTCCAAGTACCGTAGAACGTCCCGTATTTACCAAAGGTTTGGCCTGTGTCCGATCGATTGTGGACTTTACCCTAATGTCACAATATACAAGCCATACAAATGAGACAATTCCATACCTCGAACAGTTCCTAAAAACCTTTCACGATCACAAAGATGTTTTTAAGGAGTACCAAAAAGATAGGTCCACCACGAGAAAAGTGCGAGAGGTGAGTACAAGGATTATGGGTGAGAATAGCCAAGTACTTAATCAATACCACCTTTCCGGAGCGACAGCAGCCAAAAGACATGGTATTGCGAACGAACAGAGTCGCGATTTAGATGGAATTGTCGCTGATATCTACGATGAGGATGTAGACTTTAACTTTGTTAAAATACACCTGCTGAGTCACTTTGCGGACCATGTACGGCGCTTTGGAAACATTCAAATGTATTCCACGGAGTCGGGGGGGTCAAATCACAAAACAATGATCAAAGAGGGTTATCGGCGGTCAAATAAAAACGATGCGAGCCATCAAATCCTGAAAATGTATGCCAGGCTTGACAGCTTCAAAATTAATGAAATGAATGTTGAAGCGAGTTTACCACGTCCTATTAAGGACGAACAACGTGACAAGGAGCACAAGTGGAGGGCAGGATCCGTAACTAAGCAACCAATGGGTTTCACAGCAACGATTGGAACTGTTTCTCAATTCAGTCAGACGTTGAAAAATCTCCCCCACCTTTTACGCGACTATTATCGACCGAAATCATCTTTAAGTCTACAGCTTGATCTGGATACGGTCAAGCAGTTTCCCGTCAAGATATGTCAGCTTTTACGCGTTCCGGTTGAGGACTTAGAGGACGTGCGAGAGGTTACATGGCACCATCTTCGGTGTACAGGCACTCAGCTTTGGAGGTCCACGGGTCAGAGTAAAAACGATTGGGTCTGGGTGGATTCAGGTAATAAAAGTATTTATGGGGCGATGAAAGGCTATTACCAGCACGCTTGGTATCAATAATGAAGGTTCGAGAGTTAACAACGGGTAATGTGGATAGACTGGTATTGGTAGATAGACTCTATGTTGAGAATTCGGGGAAGTTAAGCGACATTACAGGACTTGTTACCGTCACTTTGGGGACGGCAAAAGGGCCAAATGGGACAGCGGAAAGGGTAGTTGGCATCAAAAGGATAATGGGCATGGCGCATTTAGTACCAGAGGGTGCCGGAGTAGATAATAAACGCTATTATCTAAATAATAGGATTGATTTAGAAACATTTAATAGAATATATTAAAGAAAGTAAGATATATACATTCGAAAGAACACGGGGAGGTGCAAAAGAGACGTATAATGATATTTTCTAAGCGAGCAGGGATGAGAATAAAATAGTAAAGTTTATATGGGAACGACAAAGGTGGGAAGAGAGTATATTATGGTGTGAGGAACACCCCCAGGGGGACGGCGTCAATAACGGAGAAATCAGGGGGAAGGGAAAGTGCCGAGATATGATAGGGGGCCGAGACACGCAGAGGTTTTTCCGGACTCAGACAGGGAAGAATGAGTCGTATACCGTCCAAAGTGGCGCAGCAGGAAAAGCAAAAAAAAAACGCGGGTCAGTTAGGCGAGATGGATTCCGGTGTGAAGTAAGCACAGGGCTACGAATAAAAGACAGCGATAAATGACGTTGGGGGTCTGGATTGAGCTGTGGGGAGGCCTCAGGAGTTTTCTGACGACGATAGAATTACGGGAGGGACTGGAAGGACAGGGGGAGCTGGCATTACCAGCCTGTTCAGGGAGATATATAGGTAATACATGAGGGAGAATTTTTTTTGCTAATGTTTGTTGTGAGAAAGTATTGTAGGTTTTGATGATCGGTGTATATGGTGAACGGTGCACCAGTCCCAGCAAGATAGTATCGCCATTCTTCCAACGCAACTAATATTGCCAACAATTCCTTTTCATGAATGTCATAATTGCGTTCAGCATGTGTCAACTTTCGAGAATGGAAAGCGACAGAATGTAGTTTTTTGTCCAAATATTGAGAAAGGACACATCCAAGAGCGTAATCGCTGGCATCTGTTTCCACTACTGTTTCCCTGTCCGGAATGAAATGACATAATATCGGAGCTGTGATAAACCGATATTTGATCTCCTCAAACGCTTGCAGTTACTTTTCACCCTAAGAAAAATCCTTCGGGTTACCCTTAAGCAAATCAGTAATTGGCGCGCATAGTGCGGAGAAATTCTTTATGAACCGCCGGTAGAAGTTGGCGAAGCCTATAAATATATGAATTTCTTTTACCGAGGTGGGTGGTTTCCAGGCCTTAATTGATTCCACCTTTCTGTCGCTCATAGTAACTCCATCAACAGCCACAATATACCTTAGGAACTCCACAGATGTGACATGGAAGGTGCTTTTCGTAAGCGAGATGGCCATTCTGTATTCTCGCAGTCTTTCTAAGACTTTTCTAACCAATATGACATGATCCTTCTCAGATTTAGAGTATATAAGTATATCATCAATGTATACTACCACTCCTTCATCAAGGAAGTCTTTCAGGATCATAGTCATTATTGCTTGGAAGGTGGCTGGTGCATTTACCAGACCAAATGGCATGACATTATATTCAAATAAGCCGTATCGTATGCGAAAAGCTGTTTTCAATTCATCGCCCTTTCGGATGCGGATCAGGTGGTAACCGTCCTTCAGGTCCAACTTGGTGAAAATAGTGGCTCCTTCCACACGGTCGCGTAGTTCCGTCATAAGGGGTAGTGGATATTTGTTGTGAATAGTGACTTTGTTTAGTCCTCAGTAGTCAACTACCAACCTAAGACGTCCATTCGGTTTCGGCACAAACAGTATCGGTGCACCTGCCGGTGATATGCTGTGGGAAATTTTTCCTTGTTTTAACATATCATCCAGATATGTTCGTAGTGCTTTTAACTGCTTCTCTGAGAGGGGATAAATTGGTCCCCAGGGTGGTTGGGAATCTGGTTTGAGGTCAATAGCATGATCGAAGGTGTGATGAGCCAGTAGTTTCACCGCAGTTGATGGGCAGAAAAGGTCTTTGTAGTTTTGGTATTGTGCAGGTAGTGTATCAAGGATTATTTCTTCCTCATCATCTACTCTTGCAACTCTTCCAATAACGACTGCCTCTGGATCTTCCAGAACCTGCTCATCCCACTCGATTAATATACCTTCATCCTCCGGTAAGAGGTGAAGCTGACATCTCTGTGCTTCGAACCTCCAGCTTTCTGAGTCTTGAATTTTGGTTATAGGATGTTCATCATTCCACCACCCAAATGGAATTATTATTCCATAATTTCCTGTTGGTGCGATTTCGCACACAATCTTTGATAAGTGTTTATTTTTTCCAATTTCCAGGTAAAGGGGAAGGGTGAAATCCTTTCCGGTAGATAATTCGTTTCCTGTAAAGAACAAAATGGGTATCGAAACCTCACAAGACTTGAAAGGAATGTTCAATTCCTTGATTAAATTTTCGTGTATAACAAAGATATTAGATCCAGAGTCTAATAAAACTCTTATGCAATATCGTTTCCCGTACACATAGATATGTGCAGTTCCTTCAGGACATTGGTAGCGTTTTGGTTTTTCGTGTCTGAGCTTTTGTCACTTATGTGACGTTGTTATCTCCGTTCATCCTCGTTTAGAAGACATTATGGTTGTATAGCTTGGGTGTTCGTGACAATGCCAGCATTGTTTCGACCATAGAGCTCTCCTCAGATGAACTAAACAAATAGTTAATATTTAAGATTCTGGGCAGCCCACTACGAGCGGTCTTTACCCCCTGCCGAGGGGCTCCCAGAAAATTAAAACCCCCGTCAATAGGGGAGAAACCAGTAAACACTATAATAATGCAACAAAAAAAAAGTTATACTTCTCTGTCTTTCCTGTAGGATAATGTCCTAAAGGAGTAATAATTTTCCAAAATAAAATATATTTCTGAAAAGAGCAGAAAATTCCGAAAATACTGACTGTTTCCGAATTTGGAATATCTCCTTCGAAAGCGGTAATAATTGCTCTTAAAGTAGTGTTAGGTTACCGTGCAAGACATTTTTGATGATTACCATAATTAGCAGTGCAGTTGGTTGCTATTGGGACCTGTGTTGTTGTAGTTGTTGTTATTGTTGTTTGTTGCCACAATACCCTCAGTTTAACTGAGCCGATATCATGAGGTTTCCCAGAAGACATTACAGCTGTTCAGCTATGGTCTAGGCGTAAAATGAGCCTGGCCTGTTCATTTTACCCACAGGGTCGTCCGTTCAATCCATCCTTCTAGCGGATTAAACAACAGTAATTTGTACCGGAGGCATCTAGGGCTAGAGCGTACCGGGGGTTTACCCCTGCTACTGCCCAGCACTTCCCAAGTGTCTAAAAACGGGAAGCACATCCAAGTGCCTAAAAAGGAGATCCTTTTTCCGAAGAAGTATAAAGAATGAACCTAAAATTAGAACCAATCTGAGGGAAAATAAAAAATAACGAAGATCTCCCTGACGGGGGAGGTCTCATCCTCCGGTCCCATGAATCCAATCAGTGGAAGCACGCTACGGAACCTCATCGAGGTTCCAGGCAACGACAGTTCCCAACATGCAAACATGGACCTGCATGCCAATTTTTTTGAAGAATTTTTGA
The DNA here is from genome assembly GCA_003316355.1 of Tuber calosporum. NCBI lineage: Eukaryota > Fungi > Ascomycota > Pezizomycetes > Pezizales > Tuberaceae > Tuber > Tuber calosporum. Next base: position 16,358 of record QFET01009578.1, on the reverse strand, counting down.
AATTCTTATTTTCGTCGGTAACTTTATTGTTGTGATCTTCAGCACCCTAGACTTGAGGGTTCTCAGTTTCGATTCCAGTCGCTATTGCTAGTGCCCCGAATACCCAATCGCCGTCGCCGTTGGTGCTTTTAGGACATTTCTGTGTCCGATAATTCCCATAACCGAGGAGCTGGTTCGCTCTGAATCTGGTTCACCTTTGGCTGGGATTTTCTTACAATGAGAACAGCCGTCTGTGGTTAGCTGGGAAATTTTAGTCGGTCCTTCGTTGGTTGCTTAGCGAAAGCTCTTGCTACCACAATATCCTTGCGACATTTTCGCCAAGTGTAGTTGTTGAGGCCACAGCGAGTACAAGCCTTTCCTGTCTTTCGCTCATCCACAACGTCTTGAGGGATTCCATCATGAGCATTCTTCCAGTCCGTATGCTCATCCCTATTATTGAATCCTACTCTCTTTTCCGAGGATTTTCCTTTAGCTGACTTCTATCGGGTAGGATTGGTTTTTCGTTTCTGGTCGGTGTATCCGTGTTTGGTGTTGAACCCTTTTGCTGTATCATTACGTTTTCGCTTGGATGCTCCACTGTTTGAGGGCTCACCTTTAGATAGTTTCCGCCGTTCCAGAAATTCCTCCTCTTGTCTGCCAACTTCCTGTATGGTTTCCATCCATTCCTCATCCTAGGAAAACTTTAGATGAGATAACCAGCGAAGAATTTCTTCAGGAAGTTTGCTTTCCACCTGTACCCTCTAACTAATACCTGTGAGACTGGCCTTGATGTGGAGATTTTCAAGCAGTAGAAGATAGGTGTCGATTTTTCCCTTATAGACTACCTTAGTCATTTCTTCTAGGGCTCGTCGTTCCTCTTCGATGCCGATATATCGCTTGGTAATTTTTTGTTGAAAGCGTTCCGATGTGGAATAGTCTGGGTCACAGGTATATCCTCCTAAGCCACCCATCACCCTCCGGTATTTCTCCGAGAAGGGTGCCACTTTGTTCCCCTTTGTTTTCCCTAAGGCAAAAACTATCCTATGTGTATAATTTTCCCACTGTGTAGGATTGCGATCGAAATAGTCTTCACAGGCTGTTAACCAGTTTCGAACATCATGGTTGTCATTTCCTTTGAAGAAGTAGGGTGGTTCCGCTATTGGCTTTGCTGGTAGGGAGAGTCCACCGATACGTTCTAAGAAAGCCATAGTTAATCTATCCTTGGGTACATCGTTTCTAGGAATAAACGGTCAACGGGGAGCACGTTCCGGCCTGCCGCCCTTTCTACCCCGTCCATCCTCTCCATCACTATCGGACCCATCATCATCTGGGTCAGGGGCATCACCAAGGTTACCTGGTGGTGGTGGCGGTGGTAGGTTATTTCCTCCACGGTCAATTCTTTTTCCTCTATCCTTCTTTGGAGTTGATGCTCATTCCTTTGTAGGAATAGTACCTTCTATTGGTACCATTATGGGTCCTCGGTTAGACGGTCCTGGATTACCATCACTAGGTCCATACTGTGTTGGTGCAGGTGTCTTTTCCACTAATCCCAGTACCAGAGCATCTAGGTAGGACTTCATACTCGCACTCTGTTCTCGTTGCTGTTGAGCAGCAATTTCTCCTTGTTCATTCATCCTTCTGGTCCATTCCTGTTCCTGTTGATTCAACTTAGTATTGAGTTCCATAAGTGCCTTTTCCTGGATTCGGTCCCTTGTTTCTGAGACTTGGGCCTGTTGCTCTTGTTGAGCCTGTTGGCGTCGGAACTCTTCCAGAACCTGGGCACATAACCTTTGCTGCTCCCGTTCGGTGTCGCCACTCAATTGTTCTAATGCACGGCGACCTTCCTGTATCACAGCATCATTGATAACCTCACCTCTGGCCATACGGCTCTGCAGCAATTCTAGCATTGTAAAACCCTGCCTGGCCTCCTGTGATAGTGCTGAGATCGCTATGTGATTCTCATCGGCACTTTCTTTCAAGGATCGGTCCAGGTGGCGTAATGCATAGACTATATTTTACTGGAAGTTATCTTGCGTATTGACAGGCTTCTTGGTTCGCACGGCACGTTTATGAACTCTTGATGGTGGACGACCCAAATGAGTAATGGGAGAGCTGTTACGGCTTCGGGACGGGATTAAAGATGCCGAAGGGGTAGATTCCATGTCATCCTCTTCGATCATCCTGTCATGTCCCAATGGACTAGGAATAGGTGTGTCATCCCGTGCCATAGCCATGGCAGCTCGCTTTGACACTCAAATAATTTCTCTTTGAGAAAATATAAAATAACCAGTAGTCTGGCCCTTAGGCCAAAGGTGCTAACTGGAAGAGAAATTAGCTTGATTAGCGGAATTTTCCGCAAGGTCAGCAACAAGTATTTCTTCAAAAAGTAGGATATGGTAGATTATTGTTTGCGTTTTGTAAACGCAGTTATCCGCCGTCTGTCTTGACGATAGATTTGTTCTGTATATTTTCGCTATATCCGAGCCGGTTGTCGAAGTGCCACTGCTCGGAGGTCAAGTGCCTATTGTTCGCAGCAGATAGGAAAAACGTTGTCAAAGTTGAGAGGTCGGCAGTGCCCACAATGTTGGCACTGATGAAAACTTTGAGCATCAAAGTATTCTCTGGGCATGAGAGAATATAGAGTTGCTTTGGTGACAGGAGAGTAATAATATAGTGTTACAGGATAGCCAATTCGGTACTGTTGAATTGACTAGGCCGTGCTCATATCGAGATAATCGGAGAACTGTCAGGAAAGCTTGGTAAAAAGAATGGTTAAGATAAAAGGGTTCTCGAAGGCTTTATAACTTGTTAACTTAAAACTGAATAACTGAATATATTGTTAAGGTCTCTTCTCCGTTGCTTGATGATCCCTTAACTACGGGGTTTTGATTGATTATCTCATATATTCATTGTTAAGGTACAAGAACGTGCATGGAGCGCTAGCTATGGCAAAAACAAAACCTTAATTCCAAACAAACATCCTCAGCGCCCCAGGGATCAAAACCCATACTCCCAGGACCCTCTGGTATGGGCCTAACCGCACATCTCGCCTACAAGCAAACAAACCCCCAGTTGGCTAAGGAGACAACAGGTTGAAAGTAAGAGGCAGAAAAGCAGGAAAGCATAAGGAAAACCCTTGACGAAAACTACAACAGATAAGGGGAAATTAGCCACTACTATTGCACCCATAAAGGTGCCGGCAGGTTGATGATGGACCTGGGATTCCGAGGTAACTGACGGCATTAACACAAGTCCAAGAGACAGTACAATACTAGGACCAGGCGTAACCGAAGGCAGATTTGACCGTGGGCAAGAGTCGTAAAAAGGGGAGGTAGTAAGGTACCAGCTGTCAAGGAGAGGAGCAGTAGGGTGCCAGCCATGGTTGAGGCAGTAAGGTACCAGCTTCGAGGAGGGGGGAGCAGTAGGGTGCCAGCCGATCCACCGTGAGGATAGGGGAGAGGAGGAGAGGAGGAGGAGGGGTAGACCCAATTATCAGGGACAGAACCGTGTGCGTACCCATCTAGACAGTTCTCAAAGAACAGAGAGTGGAGGAATCGACCATTGGACTGCAAAGCAACCGTAGGCCTGTAGGGAGTTTCCTCCTACTGCAAGTGTGTCTCCCAGCTGTATGAAGGTAGGGTGTTGCCGACCGTGCAAATGTTAAGCGAGGCAGAGCAAACAAGCTAAGCGAGGCGAAACAAGAGCGGTGAAAGGAGAGGAAACCATCAACTAGGATGGAAAGGAGAGGATGGACTCAAAGGGGTAGACCCTAAGAGTTTGGCGAGGGAAGATGGAGGTAAAAAAGTCCCCACCCCATGGCATAGCCAGAGGGGGTAGGAACCCGGGTGGTGGAGTTGTTGATGATTTCTCGTAGTGTTGAGATTTCAATCGCCGGGTGTGTAGAGGAGACGGAGGATGTCCCTTAACTACGGGGGACTGCTAACTATTTATACACTTTTCCCAGTACTTAGGTTGGCCATATTAAGGAAGTATCCTTGGAAACTTCAGCCATGGTCTAAACAGTGCGAACACTGTTTGACCCTGAAGATGTATGACCCCACTACAGCAAATGATACCCCGGACTATCTATTTTGTCCGAGGGTGTCAAGCACTCCACCAGTGGATAGCTTTCGATCTCTTTGCCAAATGAACTAAGTTCAAATTGATGCAGCCCATTTGCGAACATCATACAGAATACCAGGTTATCAGTCTGGATGGCCGTCTTTCCTGCATATATGCACTCATGTGCAGATGCATTCGGATTATCAAGAATGCAGAATACGTAATAGATCCACTTGGATAAATTACTCTGTCATCTTTCACCGAGGCTGAGTAGTTCTGGATACAATCCTACTTCTTGCCAGTGTGGGTTGTAGTCAATATAGTCACCTCCCGGCGCTATATACCATCACATCTTTAGACTCGAGAGTCTAGTACCATATCCTATATGTGTAACAGGAAAAATGTTGCTGGTTACCCCATATTGCTCTCTGATGAGCCAGGACTTTTGAAAACCAGAAGAGTTGTCAAGATCAGGGAGGTTTCTTTTGTTGGGTTTTTCTTTGTTTTAGGGAGTTTACTGCAGGTTGCCTATGGGGGCCTGGACAGTGGTGGAGCAGATTTACGGTGTGGGTTTTCTTGTTGCTTCCTGCCTATGCTTTTTTGGACCTGTATTTTGCTTTGTTGCTGAGGGTGTGAGGGGTTTTCTTGCAGTTCTTGGCAGCTTGGCTGGGTGTGGGCACCCATTTTGGTGTGGGATGTGCGGTTGGTTCCATACCAGAGGAACTTGGGGCGGCTTGTTTTTCCTTAGACCAGTGGGGGAGGTTTTTGACTGACATAACTCAGGGTCAAATTGTGGGTGTCCTGCGGGAGAGGTCCAGGGGGGGTTCAATTAGGGTGTCGGTTGCATGTGCAACTCCACCTCCCTGAGTGGATATTCTGGAAGCCCTTTATAGCAGAGGTTTGCACCTATTTAAGCAAATAAATTCTAGGATTTAACAAAAAAAACAAAAAAATATCCTCCACCACCCGCAAAAGCAACCTCTCTCTAGCCATTGCAATTCCGGGCGTTTCTTTTGCAATCAACCCCCCCCTCATTTGTATGATACAACTATCCATCATTTCCAGAGGTATCCCGACAACTCCTTCTAACACCGTGCAGGCAAATCTGGTCCGGGGGGGGGGGGGGTTCCAACGCTGTAGATTGTCCATCTTCTCCAAAACCTCCTCACACTGTTCGATTCGTCGGTCTCTGCTTTTGGCCGGGGACGCGGAATATGATACCACGATACAGTTCACTCAGAGTTCGATTTGCTGTGGGTTCTGATAGCTAACTCATTTCCTAAATCCCTTTGCCTTCCTGCCCCTCACTCACTGCCTTCTCTTCCGTCCTTTCAAGATCGAGTCCAATCTTTTCCCGCCCTACCCACTTGTCAGAAATACCATACATCTGCTCTGCCTCTCGAGTTAGATACCTTCCCTTTTCTCTTTTTTGTTTCCCCCCCCTTATAAATTGCTGTCCGCCCCAGTCCAGCAGCACAAGGGACTACTCTAGGTAACTTTCCACCAGCCTCCTTCCTTCCTTCCTCCATTCTAGTCTGGCTCCCTTCCGCTTCCCTATCCCCTCCACTTCCGTCTGATTGCTTTCCTCCCAATATCCTTCTGCTATAGACTGCAACCATCCACCCCTCTGATTCCCTTATCCGTAGTGCAAGATCATCCAACTCAATTCCATTCCGAGTTAGATCCTGAACTCGCTCCGGACTCCTCCTCGCTGTTTGTATACCTCCGCATAAGCTAAAAAGTACCAACTGAAAACCTTCCGTCCGACTCCGATCCTTTCCACCAAATTTATCCAAAAATGCACATCATTTTTTTTCAAACATATCATAACGATCTCCCACACCAACTTACCTTCTCGAAAAATACCCCCCCCCCAAGTCCCCCAACCAGCTAGGTAATCGCCACGTATTTAAATCTCTAGAAGCGGAACTTTCAGGGATCAAAGCTGTTGTTCACTGTTTATGATTGTATCGTGTTGGCTGGGTGCGAAAGTGTCCTAAATCTTTTTGGGTGGGGCCCCCATTCTAAAAAAGTATAATACTTGTATATTATGGCAACCGATGCTTCACACTTGATTGTCATCTTTCTTCCACTCATTTATAATGATATTTCGGAATTCTGAAAACGCATTGCCTATACTGTCTGTAGGTTTGCCGATGGCACTTCTGAATTTTGGCAGGATCTCATGGGTGTTGTGCTGTAAGAGAGGGCGGCGGAGGTGGATACTTCTGGTGTAAAATGGGCATCGGACGAAACATCTTGAGCTAGTATGATACTGTATTTTGAATCTGCTTATCTCCAGCTCGTAACTTTTTTTTTTTTCTCTTTCGCGAGCTGCGTACTTGGTACCTTGGGGTTGATAATCAAGTTTTCGCTTTGGTAATGGCACAACTTAGTTGATGTTGGTACTAGGAAGGTTGATTATTTTTGACAGATTATTTACATCAAAATTTAACTATCAAGGATACCCTTTTTCTGCTTGATTCTATCCAAGTACTAGGCTCTTTTCCTTCTTCCCCTCACAGCATTTTTAGAGTCCTCCCATCATTATATATCACTCGGTTTCATTCCTTGGCATTTTCTCCTGTTCACACTCATTTTTCTCGCCTGGTAGTTATCTCCTCCTTTTTCTCTACATATCTTTTGCTACTCATTACTTAGGGCGCGTCTGGTTGCCACCTCAAACCTTTGTTTTGAGAGTGATTTTAGAGGTTTGGCACAAAACTGTATTTCATTGTGAAGTGGCATGTCTGGTTGAGAGTGAAACAAAACAAGCAAGTTGCAATAATGGGTTCAAAACGGAGGTTTCCAAAAAATAGGTAAAAGCTATTTTTCACAAAACTGTAAAATGAAAAAACCCCTAGCCCAACTTCATGTCAGTATTTGAAGGGCAAAAGTTTTATCGCCAGTTTCAATTAAAAATACATAGCAAGTCATGTTCATGATGGCTAATCCAATTGTTTATGAATCTTCAATTCCATTTAGTCCACCCACTTTATGCAAGATAGGCCTGATTATTGGTGCCTATGCATGTTTGCAAGTGGATAAGGAGGCCTGCTGTACTTCACCTTTGAGCGGAAAGGATTATATTGACAAGTTACTTACGTCCAATGTGCACCACATTCATGAAGTCCTACACATGCCGAAGACCACCTTTCTTGACCTTCGAGACTGGATGGTTATCCATGCACGGTTGAAGGAGACACAAAAAATCTCAACGGAGAAACAACTTGCAATGTTTCTCGCAATTGTTGGTCATGGCAGTACAAATCGTAAAGTCCAGGAAAGATTTCAACTTAGCGGATATACTGTGACAAAGTAAGCATTTTGTTGTTTTTGTATTATATTTAAAAAAATAATTGTACATAAATTTTAATAAATAATATAGAATTTTCAATAATATTCTTGATAATTTGGTAAAATTGTCTAAAGAGAATATTGAATTCCCCGACCCAGAGGTACTTCCAAAAGAGATTTGGGGAAAAAAAGGGACATTGTATCCTTATTTTAAGGATGCAATAGGAGCAGCCGATGGTATACAAATTCTGGCCAAAGTTAGCAGTCATGATATTCCAAGGTTTAGAAATCGAAAGGGAGACATTAGTCAAAATGTACTTGCTGTTTGTATATTTAGTTTGTTCTTCACCTGTGTTATTCCTGGATGAGAGGGTTCGGCACACGATGAACGCTTTCTTCAATGGGCATTATAACATGGATTTGAAGTACCAGAAGGAAAATAATACCTGGTGGATGGAGGTTATGCATTGCGGGCAGGCTTCTTGGTACCATGTCGTGGAGTCCACTATCATTTATGTGAACAGGCAATCTCAAAGCTAAGGTATGATATATATCCATTTTATTTCACTTTTGTATTTTAAATCAAAATCATTCATTATAATATTATTACTTATCCAAGCTAACTATACAATATATATATTACATTAGACCCAAAAATAAGGAAGAATTATTTAATTTGAGACATGCTCAAGCTCGCAATTGCATCAAACGTATTTTTGGTATATTGAAAAAGTGTTTTTCAATACTGCAATCGCGAATTGAATATCCCTACGAATTACAAGTAAAGTTAATATTAGCACTCGCTGCATTACATAACTTTATTCGGAAGAGGAATGGGAAGGAGGAATGTTTGAAATTAGAGCGGCAGTTAGAAGAGGATTTAAGGGAGAGGGAGAGAGCCAGTCAACTGGCAAGAGAGAGTCAGGAGTCACATACCTTTGTACATACCAGAAACAGGTGCTGATGATATAGGAATGAAAAGGTTTCGTGACAATCTTGCAGAGCAAAAGTGGACAGATTATATTGGATATGTAAATAGATAATCAAATTGTTATTTCTTGCAATACTTTTAATAAAAAAATATAAAAACAAAGAATACGGAAATGGATAATAAAAATTTATTCAAGAAATAGAAGGAGAAAAAAAAGTTAAACAAACAAATAAATAAATTAACAAAGGATAAATCAAAAGTGAATAAACAAAATAAAATAAACATAATTATAATTTACAGATAGCCTCATGAAGCCAATAATCTTTTGCGTCACCTGGTTGAAGAGTAATGAAAATAGAAGCTTTCACCTCACTTTCCATAATGAGAAAAGCCTTTACTAACTCCTTAGTCGTAAGAGATGATGAATAATCCTGCTGGAGTCTTTCAACAGCAAGTTCCATCTTAGAACATTGAATAGTTTGTGCTGTGGCTCCTAGGCGATCAAGTGCTTCGGCGATAGCACGCCCAGGGGTGTTTCGCTCTCGCCGAACCTTCCTTGCAGTATGGAGACTATCCCCTTTCCCCTCTTCCTCCTGATCACTTCCTCCTTCTACTGTATCTTGTCTTCCTCTCTTCCCCAACTTTCGTCCTTTTTTACTTTCTCCATATACTGCCTCCTTTTTCTGAATTGCTGACTGTGCTCCCAGTCCTAGTCCCTCTCCAACCAGCCCCTCCTGATTCCATAACTCTGTGCTTTCCATACCACCTGTGAGTATACCAGCACCCTCCCCTACCTCTATCTGATATCCTTGATTACTTCCTGCTAACGGTGTTGGTGTTAAATCGCTGGTTTGGCTTTCGTAGGATTGTTGTAGCTTAAACATAGAGCTTGATCAAGTGGTCAGATTGGAGGTAATTGCATATTCACCAGTTGCTGATAGGTTTCCGCATAACTCATGCAATATATTATAGTGCATTAGGGCCCCCATACAAAATTTTTCAGCTTCCGGATGAGCTTTAAGGTAAGCTTCTCAAACGGTATCAGATGCGGTGGGTCCAGCTCGATAATCGTCCCATCCAAACCCGGAGTTGTTTTTAATTGCTGTATATACCTCATAATCTCTCTTTAGCTATAATGTATTTTAATTGATTAATATAAATCTATAAATAATGAGATTCAACTAACATACATTTGCCCATTTCGTTTTCAGTTGACTTGCTTCCAAATCAATCTGGTAGGCCTTTTGCAAACCTTCCTTTGCAGCAATCCAAGCTTTTTTCTTAAACCCATTCTCAGCTCTTTCACCACGCAGGACCTACTCGTGAAGGATTATTAGCAATGTTTCCACCATTGCCTCTGTCCATTTAGTTTTTGCCATTGCTGTAGAGGCAGTTTTGAGGAAGAACTCAAAGAGCAGAGGAAGAATCAATAGGTATGTTGATATTATTTATGATTGAGCCAACAATAGATTATAACTTGAGCACTCTTACAGCTAGTTGCATGATTATCTAATGTACTAACTTATTTCCTGTATATCATTTGTGTCAACCAGACATGCCACAGTCACATATATTTTCATCAATTATGCTAACATGGAATAGTTACACTTGTAGGCTGCAACCTATGATTTGTAATTTTACTACTTTGAAAACCCGCAAACGACCAGACGCGCCCTTAATGATTCAATCTTTCTATAGAATTGTGACAAATACTGCTGTGCTCAATTCTGTAGTTCTTGTTTGTCATTTGCCCTCTACCTCTGTTCTGGGGCTTGTATCAAGTCTCCTTTCATTTTCATGGTTGTTGTCGCGGTCGGTTTCACTCACCCGGCATCGTAGGTCATTTGAGGGAGTGGAAGTGCGGTAGATACCCTTCCGTATGTCACTATCAACACTTATAAGCCACGATACTGCGCCCCGCCAAAGGATAAATAGGTTCAGGCAAAGGCTATCGCGCTCAATTACTTCAACCTTTGGGCATCAATGGTATTCGCTGCGCTAGCCCTTGATGCATTTAATAAATGATTTCTCTGGCTAAGAGATACATTGATTAGGGATCAAGCAGGAAAAAACGAGAAAATGAAATCCGTTACCCTATATCTGTCGTTCATCACCACTAACCGAAAGACAGGAAGAAAAAAAAGAGTTACACGAAAAAAGACGGACTAAGGAACCTTTTTATTTGAAGAAGGAAACGTAAATCGTTAAGCTTAGTCAACCTCCTCCATCGAGCTCTCAGGGGCCGCTGAGGATTCGGCCGCCGGAGCCGCCTCGACCTCAGGTTCGTCATCAGCCTTCTCCTCAATTTGGAGACCAAGAGAAATGAGGCGGTTGACACGCTCAGCAAAGGCGTTGGGCTCTTCGAGGGTGAAGCCAGAAGTCAGCATTGCAGTCTCGTATAAGAGGGTGGCAATGCTAGCGACGGCCTTGGAGCCGCCTTCCTCCTCAGCCTTATCCTTCAAGGCCTTAATAATAGGTGATTTAGGAGATATTTCAAAGGTCTTCTTGGATGCCATGTATGAGCTCATCGAAGTATCTAAATCAATTAAAGTCAGAATAGGTCAGTAAACACCCAAAGAAGTTGAACTTACCGCGTAGAGCCTGTGACTTCATGATACGCTCCATATTAGCAGACCAACCGAACTGGCCAGTACGGATGGCAGCAGGGGCGTCGACCAACTTGTGGGAAACGACAACTTTCTCGACCTTCTCACCGAGAACCTCCTTGAGAGTCTTAGCTAATCCTTCGAAGGCCTTCTCCTCCTCCTCACGCTGCTTCTTCTCCTCTTCAGTCTCCTCAAGCTCGAAGTCTTTGGTGATATCAACTAACTTCTTGCCATCAAATTCCTTGAGTTGAGTCATAGCGTACTCATCAATGGGGTCGACCAGGAAGAGAACCTCGAAGTCCTTGGCTTTGAGAGCGTCCAAGAAGGGAGACTTGGAAACTGCCTTCAAAGACTCACCAGTGATGTAGTACATCTGCTTTTGGTGCTCGGGCATACGGGTAACGTAGTCAGCCAAGGATGTGGCCTCATCCCCACTCTTAGTAGAGTTGAAGCGGAGAAGCTTGGCAAGGGCAGGACGGTTTTGGGCATCCTCATGAATACCAAGTTTGATGTTCTTGCTAAAGGCAGTGTAGAACTTGTCGAACTGCTCACGGTCCTCGGAGATTTCGTTGAACATTTCAAGAGTCTTCTTGACAATGTTTTTCTTGATAACCTTCAAGATCTTGTTCTGTTGGAGAGTTTCGCGAGACAAGTTGAGTGGGAGGTCCTCAGAATCGACAACTCCCTTGATAAAACCAAGCCATTCCGGAATCAAATCGGTACAGTCGTCAGTGATGAACACACGGCGGACATAAAGCTTGATGTTGTTCTTAGAGCGTTTGGTCTCGAACAAGTCGAAAGGAGCACGCTTAGGGACGAAAAGGATGGCGCGGAACTCGAGTTGACCCTCAACCGAAAAATGCTTGACAGCAAGGTGATCCTCCCAGTCATTGGATAAAGACTTGTAGAAACTGGCATATTCCTCAGTAGTGATGTCGGAAGGATTACGAGTCCAGATAGGCTTTGTCTTGTTCAACTCCTCTTCCTCTTCCTTGGTCTCCTTCACCTTCTTGGTCTTCTTCTCCTTCTTCTCTTCTTCTTCTTCATCGACCTATGCAAATGTTAGAACATATGTAAATAATAATATAGAACAATCGGACAAACCTCTTCGATCTTGGGCTTCTTGTCATCACCCTCCTCTGTCTTCTCTTCCTCCTCGTCCTCATCAGGAACCTCCCTCTCAACCTCTTTAGTAACATGGAGGAAGATGGGGTATGAAATAAACTCGGAGTGCTTCTTTACGATCTCCTTAATCTTAGACTCCTCGAGGTACTCTTGGAGACCATCCTTGATGTGAAGGACAATCTTAGTACCACGCTTGATTCTCTCTCCGGACTCATCTAGTTTGATAGTAAAGGAGCCACCAGCAGCCGACTCCCAGATGTATTGTTCTGAACTTGGGTTAGCTATATATAAAAAAAAAAAAAAAAAAAAAACAATAGGAAAGCGTCAAGTGAGGAGCTAACCATCTTCGTTCGACTTGGTAACAACCTCAACCTTATCAGCAACAAGATACGCGGAGTAGAAACCAACACCAAATTGACCAATCATAGAGATATCAGCACCCGCGGATAGGGCCTCCATGAATTGCTTTGTGCCGGACCGGGCGATGGTACCAAGATTGTTTACCAAATCAGACTTGGTAAAGCCGATACCAGTATCAAGACTAAATTCAAAATGTCAATCAGCAAAACTGAAGAGGCTTCCATAAAATCAGAGAGCATACATTGTAAGAGTCTTAGCCTCCTTGTTAGGGATAATGTGTATTTTCAGATCTTTCTCTTCATCCAAGGCGCTAGGTTCAGAGAGAGCGATGTAGCGAATCTTGTCCAAAGCGTCCGAGGCATTGGAGATCAATTCTCGGAGGAAAATCTCTAAATCAAAGATAAGTTTGTGAAAACCCGGGAGAACTAAGACCCGAAAGCCATACCCTTATTTGAGTATACAGTGTTGATAATGAGGGAAAGCAACTGAGAGATCTCAGCTTGGAATTCGAAGGTTTCAGCCATGGCAATGGTTGTTTGCTATCTGCGGACGGATATCAAATTAGTCTAACCATAAACACAGAACATTTGGGGAAACAGGCAGATGAATCTCCAATCATCTCCACACAAAGTAGCAAGATGCCCATCGAGAAGGAGCAAATAAATTGAGTAAGGCAAGGAGTGCAGAGTGAATAATAGCATACCTTCTCGGGTCTATGGATCTCTAAAAGCGCAGGGAAATAGAGGGGCGGATGAGAGGATGCGGGAGTGATTGATTGAGCTCTGAGAAAATCGAAAGTGTTTTTCTAGAGGATGAATATGCTGAGGGAGGGAGAGGAAGAGGAGAGAAGTTGGGCGAAGCGGTGGTGAATTTAGAGGGGGAGTCCTAGTGCCAAGACTAGTTCGCACCGCACATTCTAGTAGTTTCCACACCCTCCAACAAAGCCGCAAGGACGGGATAGCCCCGCCAAATAAAGCCCCACAGCAAAGAAAGTCAAAGAACCAGAGAAGGTGCTAGAACTGCTCTAAGTGGGACGACCTTACACTCTTTCCCGTGCAAAATTTCGTCTCAATTCCGTTGTTCAGGGTCACTACGAAATACCTTTTCCGACCTTTTTGCAAATTGCGGGGCTTTCAGCCTCGTAAGCTTATCTAATCGCGGTCAAACCTTGGTATCATCTTTACCTATAGTACCAGTACAGTAGCCCCCTGTCCAACATCTGCAACTTTCTACAGGTTTCCAAACCCTCTGTGCCTACTCAGATTTCTGACGACTCAGAACCCAGGCAACAATGGAGGAACACCGGTACCACAGTGCCGCCTTGACAACAGCCTTGTACCCTTGCCATTCTCGGAAATTACCAAAAGAATACGGTATGGGTGCCGATGTAGTTGTTGTGCCAAAGCAAGCGGATGTCCAAGGTGAAGGATTTCGGGAATGAGTATTCAGCCAGTGGTAAGCATCTTATCGTAACTTCATCATTACCATCACCATTCCCGTTCTCTAATTCTGAGAGTTTCTCCACTACAATAGCCCATCCCCACCAGCACACACAGGCTCTCCCTTCTACGGTGAAAACCTCCGGCCCTTCAAGCTGTATGGTTTGGTGGCATGTTTGATCGTCGGCCATTTCACACCAAAAGCGTTGTTTTTTGTACACCTACAACCAACCAGAAGCTATTCAATTACAACTACCCCCGCCCAGTGAAATGTTTGGCCACTGCAACAAGAACATCAGACTTGAGGAAGGTACTGCAGTTTCAAAACTTGCGTTGGCTTCTGGAACCGGGAATTTTCAAAATGAGTACATTTTTGTATGAGCTGCCATACAAATATCAGGAACATGAGCCAGATTTACAAGCTCTTCTACGCAAGTGATCCCATAGCAGGAGGTTACCAGCCCCATCAATGGTGTGAGTAGTAAAACATTTATCCCTAGGCTCTTTTCCACTTGAATATGTAATTTGGCGGGAATTAATGAGATGTTAACACAGCAAACTCGAATTGCCCTCACCTGCCTGCCCTGCCATCCGGTGTCGTTTTTCTGTGCTGCAAGGTACTGTACAATGGGCTACCAACCGGAGCTACCCCCGGGAACTATACAATGTCATAAAGGCCATAAAGAGGCGAATGATAAATCAGATAAAGGCTTCCACCAGCACCGAGTTTAGGCCCATTCGGAAAGCCACCCTAGAGGACATTCCAAGTCCAGAACATTGGTGTGCGCCGGCTTGTGACACTTGCCCTAGGGTCGGTACATCTACATCTCTACCATGCTCTAAATTTTCCAGCAATTCCTCCACCCCCCCCATACCGTAGGTACGGTACCCTTTTAACGAGTTTTACTTTCCTACCAATAAGACGTTATGAACTACACCAGCTTCTACCTATAGTAATCATGAAGGTTGATCCCACCATTCAAAAATAAGTTAGATTATTCCGGTCGTATAGTTCGTGCCATTCAAAACGTACACCGATAATTCATTGGTTTTCAAATTTGAAAGGCTCTATGAGTAGGGCCAGTAGGGAAGAAAAAAAACCTCAGGATTAAAGAGAAGCTGATGGTAAATACCTGTGAGGTTTTGTTTTAGCTACTATGTTCATAGTGACAGAGCCTTTCTATTTTAAAAAGTTGAACTTTTGGTGGAAGAAGCAAAATTGTGTTACGTTAGCCACAGTTTGAATGCTGAGCAATTGAACATTTGTTATATAGGAAGTAGGGTTTTGGCTTAGGAAAGGAGATTGTTCACTGTATATGCATAATATCACCTGTAACCATTAGCACCCTCACCAACCCTAATTCTATATTCAGTAAATCTTGTTCATAGCTCTGTTACAATAGTTTCAGAACTGTTAACAGTGACGAACAGCTGCTTTCCATTACCTATTGCTTGATTTCCAATACATACAGTCCAATTCCTCTAGGCTCTGCATGCCTCGATTTAAAAAGCGAAAAGCTTTAAGTTGTACCATAGGACTACTAGGTGGACGGCTGTAACAGGCGCTAGCCTGTGTGAATGGTTATACAATAGGGCCTAAGCGGTAGCCTGCAATCGCTTTGGTGTCTAAGGGAGACCTGCTGAGAGGCGAAGACAAGGGGAGTACAATAGATTGGTTTATAGAGCGAAGGGGAACAATAGGATCGCCGTTCAATCAAGTGTATTCACTGTCTAGGCATCTGTCTGAAGTCTGATGTCTCCTACTAGCCAGGAGACCACTCTTAAATACATGAAATCTTTCCTGCAAGAGCTGAGACTCTGGAAACCCGCAGCCACTATCATTACCGGTGAGTGTACAGCTACCGGAATCCTGTGGCCCTGCCGGAGTCCTGGAAAGCCTGGGGCTTTCCGACAACACTGCCTCTATCCTACCGCCAGTATACATGACCTGTTCCTTCCCTTGGAACTCCTGGGGCACAATCCTGCCGATCCTCCAAAGCATACAGTAATAAGGGCGACGGAATCTAGAGATTCCGGTAGGGAAATCAAATACAAAAGAAATCAAATCAAATGAATGTAATCTGACAAAGGAAAGGCTAACGAGAGTTGGAATAGAGGTACCGGAACATGTACACATGTTACATTCCCAAAATCTGAACAAAACTTATCTTCTCCTAAGGCCATAGGCCTCATCGCCGCTCTCCCAAGGCCAGAGCATAGAATCATCATCAGTGTTGAAGTAGCTATCATGTGAGCCTGCAGAATCGTATTCTTCATCGTTATAGGGCTGCCAGAAATCATTGGGTACTATGGTTCTGGGGCAAGGGATTGTAGAGACTTCCATAGGCTCCCAAGAGGTCCTGACATAGTGGGAGGTGATCTTAGGCATCGGTTCTGTGCTGTGGTTTTCTTTCCAATAATCCGCTATTATTTCCATTGAGTTCTCCAGGTTCTCGATAGGTTCCCAAGAATCATCTGTCCTTTCATACCCTTTCCTGTCTACCAGGAACTCGACTCTGTTGTTCTGTAGGCGATAATCCAGTATCTCCTCTGCTTCCC
>QFET01009576.1:0-10123 GCA_003316355.1 Tuber calosporum | reverse complement strand
CCAATTATCAGGGACAGAACCGTGTGCGTACCCATCTAGGCAGTTCTCAAAGAACAGAGTGTGGGGGAATCGAGCATTGCACTGCAAGGCAACCGTAGGCCTGTTGGGAGTTTCCTCCTACTGCAAATGTGTCTCCCAGCTGTATGAAGGTAGGGTGTTGCCGACTGTGCAAATGTTAAGCGAGGCAGAGCAAACAAGCTAAGCGAGGCGAAACAAGAGCGGGGAAAGGAGAGGAAACCATCAACTAGGATGGAAAGGAGAGGATGGACTCAAAGGGGTAGACCCTAATGAGTTTGGCAAGGGGAGATGGAGGTAAACAAGTCCCCACCCCATGGCATAGCCAGAGGGGGTAGGAACCCGGATGGTGGAGTTGGTGATGATTTCTCGTGGTGTTGAAATTTCAATCGCCGGGTGTGTAGAGGAGACGGAGGATGCCCCTTAACTATCGGGAACTGTTAGCTATTTAAACAATTTTCCCGGTACTTATGTTACCCATATATATATAGTATCCCTAGATATCATGGCCAGGGTCATGGTAAGTGGAAACCCGGTTTGACCCTGAAAATGTATGCCCCGCTCGGTCAAATGATCCCCTGAACTATTTAGTATTCTGTGGGTGTCTAGCATTCCACCAGTAAATAGCCTTCGATTCATTTGCCAAATAAACTAAGTTCATGTAGATGTAGCCCAGTTGCCAACATCTTACGGAATACCAGTTTATCAGGCTGGATGGCCGTCTTTCCTGGATATATGCACTCAAGTGCATATTTATGCGTATTATCAAGAGTCATAGTCCTCCATACATTAGAGTCTAGATCTTTCACCGAGGCTGCGCAGCTCTGCTATAGACACTACTTCTTGCCAGCATGGGTTGTAGTCATATAGTAACCTCCCGGTTCTATATACTATCACATTAACTAATTTGTACCATTTCCCCTATGGGTAACAGCTACATTCATGGCTAAAAATCGTGCATGAGTAGCTTTCTTGCATGTCAAGTTGATTCCTTTGTCAGGGAAAGTTATAGAAGATTTTCCGCAATCTATTACAGCATGGTGTGCAGTATGGTAAGGCATTCCTAGGAAGATATCATATTTGTCCAGGGAACAGACTAGGGCTTCAGAGATATCGCCGCTTTCATAGTCAATCTGTATGACTTGCTTTCAACATAGTTGATTGCTGATTGTGATCCTTTAACTGCCATCTACAGGTTGATAGGAGTCTCGAGGTCTCTGGTAAGGATTTGGTCGGTAGTGACAAACTTTCCTCAGATCAAGTTGTCTCCTGTGGTTCCTCTATCAAATAGTGCCTTTGCTTTGTGGACATTGACTGTGATGTATGCTTCGAGGGCTTGGGATTGAGTTCCACTAGGTCCTGCATGGTTTGTAGTAACTGTGACTTATTCCTTTGCATTGGGATCGTCTTCCTGGGTGTGGTATGTTCTCCTGACATTCTGGGGTCTCCTGGTTCCTCCAGGGCCTCCATTTCCTCGCTGCTGGGTGCTCATATGCTTCTTATTCTCAAAGCAGTTATCGGAGTAGTGTCCATATTTTCGACAGTAGTAACAGTCATTGTCTCTTCTGCGCCGATACTTCTCAGCCTGTGAGACTCTTGGATACCGAGAGGTATTGTTGGAGAACCTTGGTTGATTTCGCTTGGTGCTGTTCTTGGGGCTCTTGGGTGCACGTTGGGAAACTGCATTAGAGGTTGCATTTCCTAGACGATTTCTATAGAGTCCTGTTGAGTGGGCAATTGCATCTCGGTTTTCCGCTATCTCCACTAGCTGGTCAAAGGAGGTGTTTAAAGTGATGTGTGGTTTCAATTCTCGCTAGAGCTTGAAATCCATGGCATCTAGGAGTCTCTGCGTCGCTGAATAGTCCGAAATTGTTCCTGGGGGGAGACTGTCTCTCTAGGTTTCAAGTCTTATTTCAGTATCGGTAATCAGAGCTGTTTTTCCGCCACTAGTTTGCTTGACTTGTAGCCACTGTTCATAGACAGTATCTGTGGATGTGGATGGATGAAAGTAGGCCTTGAATTTCTGTTTGAGTACAGCAACAGTGTGGTCTCCTTGAGATATTCATATTGGGTGAATTTATCGAGGGATTTCTCTCTGTAAAAGGCTCCATAGTATTGCAGGGCTTCCGGGGCATTGTTAGTTGTGCCATAGCTGGGGATATATCGATGCACTGTGTTGAACCATGAGTTGATTCTCAATGGGTATCGTTCTTTTCCTTCTCCGGTAAATGTAAATGGTGCAGGCCATTCAGGACATTTATTTCCCTCTGGGGGGACTGACATGGCGATGGGTGCATGGCTTGGATTGCCTGATAGACTTGGTGGACTAGGGGGACTTGGTGGACTTAGTAAATCGTCTGGTGCAAGCCTTGGTTCTCTTGGTTCTCTTGGTAGACTAGGTGGTCTAGGTGGCGAAGCTGGGGGTGCTGGTCCTGCAGCGTCCTCTGGACCGGAATCTGATTCTGATTCTGAGCTTGGTTCTTTCTTGGATTGGACTTCTTGGTGGAGCGGTTCTAGGACTTGTTCTTGGACTTGTTCTTGGACTTGGACTTGGTCTGGCGCTTGGGCTTGGGTGTGGTCTTGGGCTTGGTCTTGGTCTTCTTCTTCACTGATGCTGCTATCTACTGAAGATAGTTCTGATTCCTCAAATGGTGGTGCAGGTTGGGGTACTGGCGCTTGCCTTTGGGGTCCTGAGTAGGATGCTACCGATCCCCTAATGAAGTGCCTTCTGGTATCTCTTTGAAGCGAAATGGTTGCTAGCTAGGGTGAGTTGGTCTCGCTAGGAGTCCGCTCAAGGCCTAATTGGAAACAAGGGGGTGTACTAGTACTGCAGGGTCAAGGTAGGCAAAGGGTAATCAGTCCTCTGACGATGATCAAAGGTATACTTGAGTCTAGGTCAAAAAATGTAACCTACTCCCAAGTATCTCGAGAATCCAAAAGGGACTCTTAAGATACTATAGTGATCGGGGGAGAAGGGTTGATGGATAGGTCTTCAAAAGACAAGGTAAAAGGTATGGTACTAATTGAGTGACCATTCCACTTGTAGTATTAAATATGATAGTCCGGTGAGGCTTGAGAGTCCAAATCCCTAAGGGTTTTCAGGCTCCTTAAATACAAAAGATTGTAGCTAGGAAAACTAAACAAAAGTGCAAACATCCTGTCCAACAACATGCTAACAGAGGCAGTATAACAAGATAACCATATTCCGAAAATAGAGGGTTGAAAACGACAGGATAGAGCTAACAAAACTAGTAATAGACTCCAAACAGGAAGAAACAAAAGATCACTACTACTATACAAATCCAGTAGGAATAGTGGGAGGATCGAGATACCCAAATGGGTAGAAGCAAGAAGGTGTGATGATAAGTGAAACAAGGAAAGAATAACCACTTAGGGAGTTATAACCCAGTAGGAAGGGACAACCAAATAGTAGCGCTTATTTGTTATAAACTCAAATAAGTATTAACCAACATCAAGTCGGTAGTAATAGTAGAAATATAGTAGGATTCCATTACATAAGGATACTTGATATATATGGTTAACATAAGTACCGTGAGAATTGTATAAATAGCAAGCAGTTCCCTATAGTTAAGGGCCATCCTCCGTCTCCTCTACACACCCGGCGATTGATATCTCAACACCACAAGAAATCATCAACAACTCCACCATCCGGGTTCCTACCCTCTCTGGCTATACCATGGGGTGGGGACTTGTTTACCTCCATCTCCCCTTGCCAAACTCATTAGGGTCTACCCCTTTGAGTCCATCACCTCCTTTCCATCCTAGTTGATGGTGTCCTCTCCATTCCCCGCTCTTGTTTCGCCTCGCTTAACATTTGCACGGTCGGCAACACCCTACCTTCATACAGCTGGGAGACACACTTGCAGTAGGAGGAAACTCACAACAGGCCTACGGTTGCCTTGCAGTCCAATGGTCGATTCCCCCACTATCTGTTCTTTGAGAACTGCCTAGATGGGTACGCACACGGTTCTGTCCCTGATAATTGGGTCTACCCCTCCTCCTCCACTCCTTCTCTCTCCTCTCCCCACGGTGGATCGGCTGGCACCCTACTGCTCCCCCCTCCTCGAAGCTGGCACCTTACTGCCTCAACCATGGCTGGCACCCTACTGCTCCTCTCCTTCTCAGCTGGTACCTTACTACCTGCCCTTTTTACGACTCTTGCCCACGGTCAAATCTGCCTTCGGTTACGCCTGGTCCTAGTATTGCACTGTCTCTTGGACTTGTGTTAATGCCGTCGGTTACCTCAGAATCCCAGGTCCATCATCAACCTGCCGGCGCCTTTATGGGTGCAATAGTAGTGGCTAATTTCCCCTTATCTGTAGTAGTTTTCGTCAAGGGTTTTCCTTATGCTTTCCTGCTTCTTACTTTCAACCTGTTGTCTCCTTAGCCAGCTGGGGGTTTGTTTGCTTGCAGGCGGGATGTGCGGTTAGGCCCATAGCAGAGGGTCCTGGGAGTACGGGTTTTGATCCCTGGGGCGCGGAGGATGTTTGTTTGGAATTCAGGTTTTGTTTTTGCCATAGCTAGCGCTCCCTGCACGTTCTTGTACCTTAACAACGAATATATGAGATAATCAAAAAAAAAAAAAAATCAAAAGCCCTATAGTTAAGGGGATGGCCATCCCTCCCCTATGTGCAAAGCCTCCACCCCCACCTTTCCCCTGTCCGCGCTAGCACATACAAGTGTGGCCCACCGCTGCCCTAATCCCACATGCACTAAGCGCAGGAACACTAAGTCCGTTGCTGGGTGTTGTCCCACCTCCCCCCTCATGTGCTCTAGCTGTGCAGGGCCCCATCCTGGGACAGACCATTCCTGCCCATTACGCCCCCAGCCTCCCACTGAGGAAGACTCCCCCTCTGAGCCTCAAGGTGTAAAAGTTCCTGAAGACACCATGGACCAGTATTCACCCGCCCTACCCGACCCACCCAGGACTCCCTCCCCTACCACTGCCACCATGGATCTTACAACCCCCAGACAGCCAGTCCCACCAACCGGCGCCAAGCTGACCCTCGCCCCAAATCTGTTGCATGAGTCCCCACCTGGCTCTCCAGTTCTCCACTCCCACATGGCCTATCAGGCTTTCCTCGCCAATAATTCCTGCACTGGACCCCCCCTTACTGGCGCAGGCGCCAGGCATTACCCATACCCTCATTCCGCACAACTGCCTTGGGAGATGGAATGTGTTTCTGTCCCTATTCAATTGCCTTATGGCTATGCCCACCCCTCCACACTTGGTCGCCCTCCAGCATCCTCCAGTTTTCAAGGTGAGACTACGAATATTTTCCTCTTATATATCTTTTTCCCCACCTACTACTAACGGTGCCAAACCTAGGGTGGCCGTTTATGCTCTCCTTGATTTCATGCAAGTTTTTACACTGCTACCTGTCTTCTTTGACCAGCTGGACTTTATGGCAATTGATATTCACTCCCCCTCAGGCTTGTTTAATTCACCTCATCGGGTCTTTCACGTTTACAATGCCTACCCCACCACCGGGCGCTCATCCCACACCCGTACAATCACCCCACCCTCCATGTTCAGGAAACACACGTTCCCCACTCTACTGGTTGGCGATCTGAACCTCCATCATCCTCTTTCGGACCCTCTAAGGGTCCTTTCTGATACTAAATTTAACCTTTCTTCCCCATACTTTGTCCTGGCCTCTGAGCTTGGCTACTCACGTTTAAACACACTGGGTGTATTTAATAGGTTTCTCTTCAATGGCCTGTCCAGACCTGGAGCCTTGGACCTTGCCTTCGCAAATCCCTCGATTGCCCACTTTGTTAGCTCATGAGGTGTCACCCTCCCACTGACTGGTTCTGACTATGTCCCAATCTCAATAGCCCTTTTTACGCCTTTCCTGCGATAGCCTGACCCCACTCCTAACTGGACTAAAATGGATTGGAATACACTCTCCCCTCTCATCACGGATCTAGCGGTCCCACCTCCTTCCCCATTTCCTACCTCAACCTCACTTAGTGCTTGGTTCGACCGCCACCTGAACACTATCACCTCCCTCCTAGCACAGCACACACCAAACAAACGTCCTTGCTTCAGGTCAAAGCCATGGTGGACAGCTGAACTATCGCAGCTGCGCAAAGCTTTCAACAGAGAGGCAATAATATCACGCTTATCCCCGTCCACCACCGTCTCTGACAGCGCCCGTGCCTCCCGCTGTTCAAATGTGTATAAGCACGATCTTATATCTATCGGAATATACTAAGGCAATACTAAGCGAGTATTGCGGGCACGCCTTGATGTGGAGAGGTAGATTTATGAAGGTAGATTGGTAGGTAGTCTGTTCATTATTCTTCGAAGCGAGAAAAGTGGGCACCAGCTCCTATATATACAAGAGTGCGCCCTCCCGTTATCTAAAAGAAAATAAAATGGGAAAAATATAAGTATGAACGTGTTTTACCATAACGTCAATAGGAAAAACATAAGTGCGAACATATTTGACCCTGAAAACCTGCCAAGAAAATCCCAAAAGTTTGTATAAAACTAAAGTGGTGTGAGGGGTTTCCTTGTGGATGATAAGACATAAAGGACGGAACAATAACCGTTAAAATATGTGATAAGCAAGCGAAATAACCCTAATACCAGATAAACATATATATATAAGAATCCTTATCGTAATAATGAAATATAACAGAAATAAACGCACAGTATGTCCTAGCTGTAGTAATGTATGCGCTGTAATAGGTATTGCCGAAACACTAACCAAGTAAGAGAATATACAATATGTTCAAGGAAATATTCATATGAAAACGAATAAGAAATTTCAATACTTCCTCTCATTATCTACAGCCCAGAAGTCCAATCAACCGTGTATGTGCCGGTTTCCCTAAGATTTTAGTGCAGATATCGGCAAGGTTTTCTGACGACTCAACTTTTAGTAAAGTGAACGAACCACGGTTAAGTTCTTCACGTATTTTGTGAAAGTGAACCTCGATGTGTTTGGTACATTCATTGAGCTGATGGTTTGTCGCAAGAAAATTAGTGCCAGTAATATCTGCGTGCGAAGCGATCGGTAAACTTAGTCGAATATCGTTGCGGCCTTTTTGGAACCTTTGGATTTCTTGCGTAGCCAGTGATATAGCAACGTATTCCGCTTCGGTAGTAGATGTAGCGACGGATGCCTGTTGCTTGGATCGCCAGGAGATACATGAAGCATTTAAGATAACAATGTATCCTGAGAAGGAGTGGCGGGTATCAAGGCAAGCGGCAAAGTCTGCATCAGCATAGACATCGATAGCGGGAGTTGCAATGGTTGGGTACGGGTAGAACAATCCTATATTTTCCGTCCCTGCAAGGTAACGAAGCATATGTTTAGTGGCCTTTAAGTGTGCTTCAGATGGGCAAGAAGAAAATTGAGAAACGGAGGAAATCGTATACGAGAGGTCGGGTATTGTGCCAGTGGTGAGGTACATAAGTGATCCTATAACCGAATGGTAAATGGAGGGGTCTGGTATCTATATGTCTACGGTCCCTTTCGTAAGTTGAATGCCTTTTGGTAAAGGGGTAGAAACGAAACCTGAGTTTTCCATGCCATATCGTTTAAGGACTGACTTGATGTATTTTTTCTGGGAGAGATGTATGCCGTCTGGTGTATACGTTATGGGCAAGCCGAGTAGGAAGTTAGCTTACCCTAGGTCAGTGATCTCGAATGCCTTTTTCAGGTCTTTTATCAGAAGTGTGGTGTGGGGGGAGTCGGCTGCGTGTATGTCAATGTCGTCTATGTAAATTGATACGTAGATGTCGTGTTTAGCATGGACGAACATGCATGGGTCGAGGGCTGATGTCGTAAATCCTTTGCAGGTTAAGAATTTTGCGAAGAGAGCATACCATTCTTTCACAAAATGCTTAAGTCCATAAATACATCAGTTAAATATCCATACTTTTTCTCCGTCACGTTACCCAGGTAACGGTCTAAGATAAACTTCTTCTTTGAGTTTGCCGTAGAGGAAAGCGGATTTGACATCGAACTGTCACGGTCGCCATTTGTTTTTGGCGCATATCGCAAGGAGGAAGCGGAGAGATTCATAACGGATGACAGGGGCGAATGTTTCTTGGCAGTCGAAGCCGGGAATTTGTGAAAGCCCTTTGGCAACGGCTCTTGCGCGAAACCTTTCTAAAGTCCCATCTGCATTATGTTTAGTCTTAAAAACCCACTTACTGTCGATTATCTTTCTTCCCATCGGTCTCTCAACAACATCGAAGGTTCCATTCCTTTTTACAGCATTAATCTCGTAAACCATCACCGTAGTCCACAGTTCCTTAAGCGTACTGTTAATCGCTTGGTGATAGGTGGTGGGATCCTCATCCGGTAGTTCAGTAGCATTTCTGCCAAAGCGTATCGGTGGGCGTGAGATTCATCCTGACATTGTCTGTGTGTCCAGTTTCTCGTCTGGTAGGGCCTCATGTTCTAGAGGTTGTTGTTTCAAGGGAGTAGGTTCTGGAGTAGGTGACGGTGTGTTAGGCCGGTCGTAGTTTTCTTGGTGTTGAGGTAATAGAGGAGGATGGATTTCAATCGCATTTGTGCGGTTAGTAGGTGTCGTACTCGGGTCCAATTCCTAAGTTTTACTGTACGATTGCAGGTTCATTGGAAAGGAGGGAGGATAGAAGGTCCCAAATTGGGATTCCGGAGGAGGTGTTGTACTTGGCACTTCCGCTTGTTCAATCGCTTTAGTAGTCCAGTGTACCTGTTGTATTTCGGATATCTTATGTTGCGAGGGGATGTATATCCGGTATATCCTCTCAGAGGATGTGTATCCAACAAGATAACCTTCAATCGCACGGGGCTCTAGCATTCATTCCAGGTTTTCTGGTCTCCTCAGGTATGTGGACGAAGCATTTGGTCCTGTATGGGCGCAGGTGGTTGATCAATGGCTTTTGGTTGTAGAGAGATTCATAGGGCGTTGAACCTCCTATGGAGCGGTTGGGAAGACGGTTTCTGAGGTATACAGCAGTTGCGATTGTTTCGGCCCAAAGTCGTAGAGTTAAACCTTTTAACGTGGACCTAGTGGCAGTTATTATGGTCCTGTTAAACCGTTCAGTAACGCCATTTGATTAATGTGAGTAGGGTGGAGTTTTGTCATGAAGTATTCCATGCGCCTGAAACAGGTTTAGCATTTCATGGTTTACGTATTCACCATCGTTATCAGTTCTGAATCGTTTAATTATGACGTTATGTTGGGTTTGTCGCTCCTTGATGAACTGTTTGAAGATTTTTACCATATCGGATTTTACCTTGATGGGGTAAATCCAGGTGTATCGTGTGCTGTCATCAATGAAGGTGATATAGTACCTAGAATTACCAAAGGATTGTGTCGAGAATTTTCCGTTTAAGATGTAGTGAATTAACTCGCAGGGGCTTTGGCAAAGGTGCTGTGTTGGTTCTGGTTTTTGTTTGATCGACTTTGAAGTAATACAAGTTTCGCATTGCCAACCTGTAGGAACCTTAGGGATATGGGGTGTGTCGGAGTATTTTTCGGAGCGAAGGTAGGCTGGTGAGGGATGACCCAAGGCTTCCGGGCACTGCTGATAGGTCATTTTGTATGCCTGTTCCTTTCTTCCCTGCACGACATAATCTTGTCCGTCAAGCTTGCCCTATAAAACTTCTTTATTCTCTCCCATGACATACATGTCCTTCCCTGAACTGCGTAAAGAAAACCCTTTTCCCAAGGAAACGATAGTGCGCCACGATAACAAATTGTATTGACCCAACTTATGAACCCAGATGTAACCTACTCCTAAGTATCTCGAGAATCCCAAAGGGACTCGGAAGATACCATTAGGATAGGGGGAGAAGCGTCGATGGATAGGTCTTCAATAGACAAGGTAAAAGGTATGGAACTAATAGAGTGACCGTTCAACTAGTAGTATTAAAGATGATAGTCCTGTGAGGCTTGAGAGTCCGAATCCTTAAGGGATTGCAGGCTCTTTAAATACAAAAGATTGTAGCTAGGAAAACTAAACAAAAGCGCAAACATCCTGTCCAACAAACATGCTAACAGAGGCAGCATACCAAGGGAACCATATTCCAAAAACAGAGGGTTAAAAGCGACAGGATGGAGCTAACAAAACAAGTAA
>QFET01009573.1:0-12703 GCA_003316355.1 Tuber calosporum | reverse complement strand
TGGTCATGTGTGCGAAATCAACTCATAATAACCTCATGACTCACGAGTGTGCGTCATGTGCGAAACCCACATGACCCTAAAGTGGTCATGTGTGCGAAATCAACTCATAATAACCTCATGACTCATAAGTGTGCGTCATGCGCGAAACCCACATCACCCTAAAGTGGTCATGTGTGCGAAATCCTCGTAAGCCTCACAAGGCTTACTCTGCTTTTCTGTCCTTCCTGCCTAGCGCTCTTCTAGGCAATCGTGACACGTTAAGACGCGCAGGGGACTAACTCTAAGAAGATTGGCAGCCGAAAATAGGGAGCCACTAATCTATCACGAGAGTCCCGATTAGTTATTGTTTCCAATTAAGATAAGCCAGAGAATAGCCCATACGAGCTGTCCACAGGATCAACAAGGCCTTCACCCGTCCCCGAAGGAATGGGTGAAGGCCAGGCTTCAAAGGTTTGTGTTTGTTTGCTCTTTGGGGATGAGGAACGAAAGGAAAGAGCCAAGGGAAATGAATCGGGTAATAAACTTACCTTTATGGGGTCGGAAAAGGTTGTTTGTACCGTGACTGGATTTTTTGCGGGGACGAGCGAGGATTTGAAAAAGATGCCCGGGATGACAAAGCTACACTAGAAAAGCTACCGGGAGAAGTGACTGAGGGCTTCAATGGTAAGTGATTCTGCGCACAGGGATCAGTATACGGTAGCTAATGAAAGGCCTGAGAACGGCTCATTTTGGACATTAGGAATGATGTATGAGACTTACAGTGGGTTGGCGTGATGTGTGAGTGAGACCTTATGATCGCACAAAAGAATTACTGTACCGGCAGTATAAGATGGTGTTGTAAAGACAAAAGCCACTGTTTAAGGCTCGAAAAGGACGTTTAGTGGCTGCTAGAGGATTTAGTGAATGAAGAAGAAGAAAGAGAAAGGGCAGGGTAGAGCGGGTCTATATAACAAGGAAGAACGTACTATTTTAGGTGTTTGTCGCTATATCAAGAGTTCTAGTGATTCTGACAAGTTTGACAGAGACCGTTGAACGTTACATCTTGAATGTTGAACGTTCTTCTGGGCCTGTACAAAATAGTACAAGCGTACGGTTAAAATAAGGTTACAAAGTAAGCTTGTACACTTGAAAGGTAAGTCGAACAAACATGAACAAGCTTTTCAAGAGAGGATTAAGGTACGGCGATGTGATTGGTGGGCTGGGGACTACCCCGGCTGTCTTGGTATAGGTTCGGATAAGGGAAATTCACGTATAGGTACTTGACATGATGTTTAGCATTTTCAAAGTCTGCAATGAGCGGAACAACGTTCAGGATCTCAAAGATAAATTCTCCTTGTTTGTGCTACGATAAATATAGAAAATCAAGGGGAGAAGTTCTCAGGATAAAAGGCTCTGGGCCTAGTTCGGGTTAGGTTATGGGGAGGGAGTTTAGGGCAGAAGAACGGCCACGATCTGTGCCCTCATTACAATTTTGCACAGGGGTAGGTGAGAAAACACACAGCAGCGCCCTCGGGCCATACAGTGTATCTGGATGGTTTTCAAAATTTTTTTCTCCCCCTGCCATATCGCTAACTCTAAGATCTAGTCGGACGAGGTTCGTTCCATTAGTACCTTCTCGCGTAACATCTATCTCTAAAGTGCAGCTCCGGTCAAGAAACTAGCTATCCGATTGTCACACGTGTTTAAGTACAAGGTCAGACCAGTCCTGAAAGAAAGTTTGGTTTGTTCGCGTCTTCGTTGTGCTGTTTCCCATTAAAACTAATTTCTTACATAATGCTACAAGAGTCCCAGTGCCCGTACTGCATGAAAAAATATATGTCCAGTAGATGGTATACAAACCATATGGAAACCGCACATTTTGAGTTTGTACAATCTCGTAGAACACTCAAGCAGCCCATTTGCGACGAAGAATGTCCAACTTTGATCACGCTACCGGTAGACTCTGACCAACCATTCGATCCGATCGGTAACGAATTCCCAGAAATTGAACAGAATATAGACGAAATTGAGCTCAACACTGATGCAAACATCGGCGATTCAGACGTCGAAAGCGACAATTGTTCAAATACTGAGGGAAGGGCACCATGGGGTGGATTACCCGTACCGACGAATTACGCCACTGCGGGGATATCTATACGGGACGTTGTACAGCGAGAAAATTGTGAGGACGAGATGTGGCTACCATTCCGAACCAAGCCTGACTTTAAGCTTGCGCGCTGGTTTATTGAAGCGAAGGTACCAAAGGATCACATCAACAGATATTTCAAGATGAACTTCGGGCCCGAAGACAGTAGTATTAAATCTAGCTATCGGCTCCTTGAGGCTGTTGATGAGTTGGAATCAGGTATGGGGATGAAGAGATGGAAAGTGGAGTTTGTATCGTTTAGCGAAGCTGTACGTAAATCTACCCTCAGAACGTCCAATATTGACCGTATATAGGAAATACCTGACAGGGAAGAACCCGATAAAGCTTCCTTGACCCAGAAATTCTTTTTCCGCAATCCTCTTAATAGTACAAGATATCTACTTAGACAAAGATGTTTTGCACAAGATTTAGTTTATGTCCCGGTCAAGGAATGGAATAGAGAAGAGCCACCACAGCGAGTTTATTCTGATATGCACACAGCGGATTGGTCGTGGGAAACACAGGTAGGTTCAAATGCAATGTTCCACGGCGCATCCACACCTCCTGTCAGAAGCTAAAATTAACAGCCAACCAAGGATACATTGCCTGATGGAGCAACGCTTGTACCGATCAAATGTGCCTCAGATGTTACCTTTTTAACGAATTTTTCGGGAGATAAGAGAGCCTGGCCAATCTATATGACAATTGGGAATATCTTATGGAAAACGCGGAATAAGGCCTCGAAACATGCAACTGCCCTTTTGGCGCTTGTGCTCGTCCACCCGAAGATGCTGGGACTAGCAGCACGAGATGTACAGCAAAGGCAGGTCTACAAGGAGATTCTTTGTGATTTGATAGAAGTGATATTTGCGCCAATAGTTGCGTTGGGAAACGCCGGAATTGAGGTTGAATGTAACGATAGAAAGGTCAGATTATGTTTTCCACGTCTTGCGGCTTGGATTGCAGATGACTTAGAAACCGTCACATTGCACAGTAGTCAACAGAATCTGTGCGCTCTCTGTGAGCTACGACCGGAACAATTAGCGTCCCATTTGAGATTCCCCGCGGCAAAATGAGATTTTAGAAAATACGAAAATCTCTTCAACCGGTACTTTAATAACGACATGCAAGCAGGGCGAATACTCACAGATCATGGGTTTAAATTGCTGTCAAACGCCTTTTGGGGTCTTCTGAATGTTCAACAGTACGACTTGCCCATACCCGATATTCTTCAGGTTGTTTACCTTGGAATATTCGAAGCACACCTTATGAAATGGGTAATTGGATTTCTAAAGAAGTTTCAGTGGTTACAAACATTCGATGTGATGTGGAAGAGTTTGGCTGTTTATCCCGTTTATTCTGCGCCAAACAAAGAATACAGTCAGATCTTGCAGTGGACCGGAAAAGAGATGAGGAATCTGGTTAAAGTAATACTACTGTATTTTGCAGCTTCGTTATGTTGTCCTAGTGCCTTAGAACATCCCGTATTTACCAAAGCTATCGCCGGTGTCCGATCGATTGTGGACTTTACCCTAATGTTACAAAATACAAGCCATACCAATGAGACGATTCAATACCTCGAACAGTTCCTAAAAGCCTTTCATAATTACAAAGATGTTTTTAAGGAATACCGAAAAGATAAGTCCACCACAAGAAAGATGCGTGAGGTGAGTACGAGGATTAGGGGTGAGAATAGCCAAGTACTTAATCAACACCGCCTTTCTGGAGCCACAGCAGCCAAAAGACGTCGTATTGCGGACGAACAGCCACGCGATTTTGAAGGAATTGTCGCTGATATCTATGATGAGGATGTAGACTTTAACTTTGTTAAAATATGTTCAAATGTGTATGGGCACGATCATATATCTATCGGAATATACTAATGCAATACTAAGTGAGTATTGCGGGCACGCTTTCATGAGGAGAGGTAGATTTATGAAGGTAGATTGGTAGGTAGTCTGTTCCTTATTCTTCTAAGGGGGAAAAGTGGGCGGTAGCCCCTATATATACAAGAGTGCGCCCTCCCGTTATCTAAAAGAATATAAAAGGGAAAAATATAAGCACGAACGTGTTTTACTGTAACGTCAGTAGGAAAAACATAAGTGCGAACGTATTTGACCCTGAAAACCTGCCAAGAAAATCCCAAAAGGATGTATAAAACTGAAGTGGTATGAGGGGTTTCGTTGTGGATGATAAGACATAAAGGACGAAACAATAACCGTTTAAATATGTGATAAGCAAGCAAATTAACCCGAATACCAGATAAAGAAATATACATAAGAATCCTTATCGTAATAATGAAATATAACAGAAATAAACGCACAGTATGTCCTAGCTGTAGTAATGTATGCAGTGTAATAGGTATTGCCGAAACACTAACCAAGTAAGAGAATATACGATATGTTCAAGGAAATATTCATATGAAAACGAATAAGAAATTTCAACACTTCCCCTCATTATCTACAGCCCAGAAGTCCCATCAACTGTGTATGTGCCGGTTTCGCTAAGATTTTGGTGCAGATATCGGCAAGGTTTTCTGACGACTCAACTTTTAGTAAAGTGAACGAACCGCGGTCGAGTTCTTCTCGTATTTTGTGAAAGTGAACATCGATGTGTTTGGTACGTTCATTGAGTTGATGGTTTGTCGCAAGAAAATTAGCGCCGGTATTATCTGCGCGCAAAGCGATCTGTAAACTTAGTCGAATATCGTTGAGGCCTTTTTGGAACCATTGGATTTGTCGCGTAGCCAGTGACATAGCAAAGTATTCCGCTTCGGTAGTAGATGTCGCCAAGGATGCCTGTTTCTTGGATCGCCAGGAGATACATGAACCATTTAAGATAACAATGTATCCTGAGAAGGAGCGGCGGGTATCAAGGCATGCGGCAAGGTCTGCATCAGCATAGACATCGATAGCGGGAGTTGCGTTGGTTGGGTACGGGTAGAACAATCCTATATTTTCTGTTACAGCAAGGTAACGAAGAACGTGTTTAGCGGCCTTTAAGTGAGCTTCAGATGGGCAAGAGGAAAATTGAGAAAGAAATGAAATCGTATACAAGAGGTCGGGTCTGGTGTAAGTGGTGAGTTACATAAGTGATCCTTTAATCGATTGGTAAATGGAGGGGTCTGGTATCCGTATGTCTTCGGTCCCTTTCGTAAGTTGAATGCCTTTAGGTAAAGCTGTAGAAACGGAACGTGAGTTTTCCATGCCATATCTTTGGAGGACTGAGCTGATATATTTTTGCTGGGTAAGATGTATGCCGTCTGGTGTATATGTTATGTGCAAGCCGAGTAGGAAGTTAGCTTCCCCTAGGTCAGTGATCTCGAATGCCTTTTTCAGGTCTTTAATCAGAGATGTGGCGTGGGGGGAGTCGGCTGCCTGTATGGCAATGTCGTTGACGTAAACTGATACGTAGAGGTCGTGTTTAGCATGGACGAACATGCATGGGTCGAGGGCTGATGTCGTAAATCCTTTAAAGGTTAAGAATTTTGCGAAGTGAGCATACCATTCATTCGCAGATTGCTTTAGTCCATAAAGACAGCGGTTAAGTTTCCATACTTTTTCTCCGTCACGGTACCCAGGTAACGGTCGTAGGTAAACTTCTTCTTTGAGTTCGCCGTAGAGGAAAGCAGATTTGACATTGAACTGTCGCGGTCGACATTAGTTTTCGGCCCATATCGCAAGGAGGAAGCGGAGAGATTCATAACGCATAACCGGGGCGAATGTTTCTTCGAAGTCGAAGCTAGGAATTTGTGAAAGCCCTTTGGCAACGGCTCTTGCGCGAAACCTTTCGAAAGACCCATCTGCATTATGTTTAGTCTTGTAAATCCACTTACTATCAATTATCTTTCTTCCCATCGGTCTCTCAACAACATCGAAGGTTTCCTTCCTCTTTAGGGCTTTAATCTCGTCATCCATCGCCATGGTCCACTGTTCCTTAAGCGTACTATTAATCGCTTGGTGATACGTGGTGGGATCCTCATCTAGTAGTTCAGTAGCATTTCGGCCAAAGCGTACCGGTGGGCGTGAGATTCGTCCTGACCTTGTCCGTGTTTCCGGTTGCTCGTCTGGTAGGGCCTCATGTTCTTGAATTGGTGTTCCAAGGGAGTAGGTTCCGGAGTAGATGACGGTGTGTTAGGTCGGTCGTAGTTATCTGGATGTGGAGGTAATGGAGGAGGATGGATTTCAATCCCTGTTGTGCAGTTGGTAGGTGTCGTACTCGGGTCCAATTCCAAAGTCTTACTGTACGATTGCAGGTCTATTGGAAAGGAGGGAGGATGGACGGTCGCAAATTGGGATTCCAGAGCAGGTGTGTACTTGGCACTTATGATTGTTCAATCGTTTTAGTGGTCCAGTGTACCTGTCGTGTGTCGTATATCTTATGTTGCAAGGGGATGTATATCAGGTATATCCTGTCTGAGGATGTGTATCCAACAAGATAGCCTTTGATCGCCCTGGGCTGTAGCTTCGTTCCTGGTTTTCTAGTCTCCTCAGGTATATGGACGAAGCATTTGGTCCCGTATGGGCGCAGGTGGTTGATCAACGGCTTTTGCTTGTAGAGAGATTCATAGGGCGTTGAACTTCCTATAGATCGGTTGGGAAGACGATTTCTGCGGTATACGGCAGTTGCGATTGCTTCTGCCAAAGTCGTAGAGTTAAACCTATTAACATGGACCTAGTGGCAGTTATTATGGTCCTGTCATACCGTTCAGCAACGTCATTTGATTCATGTGAGTAGGGTGGAGTTTTGTCATGAAGTATTCCATGCGCCTGAAACAGGTTTAGCATTTCATGGTTCATGTATTCAAAACCGTTATAAGTTCTCAATCATTTGATTATGGCGTTATCTTGGGTTTGTCGCTCCTGGATAAACTGTTTGAAGATTTTTACCGTATCGGATTTTACCTTGATGGGGTAAATCCAGGTGTATAGTGTGCAGTCATCAATGAAGGTGATATAGTACCAAGAATTACCAAAGGATGCTGTCGAGAATTTTCAGCTTAAGTCAGAGTGAATTAGCTCGAAGGGGCTTTGGCAACGGTGCTGTGTTGGTTCTAGTTTTCGTTTGGACGACTTTGAGGTAATGCAAGTTGCGTATTGCCAACCTGTAGGAACCTTTTGGATATGGGGTGTGTCGGAGTATTTGTCGGAGTGAAGGTAGGCTACTGAGGGATGACCCAAGGCTTCATGCCACTCCTGATAGGTCATTTTGTATG
Source organism: Tuber calosporum (assembly GCA_003316355.1). Lineage (NCBI taxonomy): Eukaryota > Fungi > Ascomycota > Pezizomycetes > Pezizales > Tuberaceae > Tuber > Tuber calosporum. The sequence continues at coordinate 5,363 of QFET01009573.1, read as the reverse complement.
CCTGTTCCTTTCTTTCCTGCACGACATAATCTTGTCCGTCAAGCTTGCCCCATAAAACCTCTTTATTCTCTCCCATGACATACCTGTCCTTCCCTGAACTGTGTAAAGAAAACCCTTTTCCCAAAGAAACGATAGCGCGCCACGATAACAAACTGCATTGACCCAACTTAGGAACCCAGAGAACACGTAGAAGAAAAACAGGAGATACATGGCCATTAGACGTTTTGGTCATTAGCTTAACTGTTCTTCGGCCGCATGAGTCTATTACAGAGTCATCGCCTAACTTGACATTTCCTTTTTCTAGTTCAAAGTTTATAAGAAGGTTTATGTTGCTTGTCATATGTGAGCTTGCGCCTGTATCGATTACCCAATTGTATGGGTGAGGAGTCTTTCACGTAGTGGTAAGGGTTGAGGATGTACTGACCGGTTTGGATGTCTCTTCCTTGCCGATCTTCGCGGTGTCAAGCGCCGTCTTTTCCTTCTTCTTTTGGTTATCGGTCTTGAGTTTCTGACACTCTTTCCGAGTATGCCCTTTATTACGTGCAGAGGGGTAATGCTTTTTGCAGTATGAGCATTCCTTGGCTGTGACTGATGTGCTGTTTCCCTTTCGTTAGGGTTGTTCCTTCCATTTTCCTTTGACAGTGGCGGTTTTATACGCCTTGTCTTCTTCAGAGTTAACCGAAGTTTTAAGGTCCCACAACCTGTTATAGACATGGTTGTAGGTATGGTCCTCCTTGGTTTGGAGGTTGTCGACGATGTTGTTCATCGACTCGGGAAGGGACCGGAGAAGGACAGCAGCTTTTGCTTCCGATGACTCCAATACCGTCTTAAATGCAAAAGGTAGGGCGTAACGGTCATTTTCGGTAGCATAGGTGCAACGGTGTTGCATGCGATTCCTGAGGGTGTCAAACTTGCCTATGTGATCAGCGAGGGGTTCAGACAACTCGTATTTGGTATCGAGAACAGCATTGAGTTGGTTGAAGAAGGAGAAGGTGTTTTCTCTGTCAAATTTATCCTGGAACGCCGTCGAGATTGCGTGCGGCGTTTTGTGGGTTGCCAGGAGGATGAGCCATTTTGGATCAATGGTCTCGAGGAAGTAGGCCGATGCCCACTGGTAGCGATCGCGAAATTCATCTATAGGGTCAACATTCGTCAGATCCCCGTCTTCATCCCGTATTTCATCGGGGATGGTTTCCTTTCTTTGCACAATGTCCCAGCAGTTGAACAGTCCGAGGACGTACTCGGAGTTGTCACGCCATGTGCATTAGTTCTCTGGCCCAGTCAGCTTTGGGATGGAGCTGAGTTTGTAACTGGGTGCGAAGCCGTGTTTAGAGTTAATAGCTTGTGTCCGTGCCCTTTGGTCAATGGGCAGAGGGGTTGCTGGGGGATTGTCTGTCGAAGGTTCAGGGACGGTGGTTGAGGCTGAGGTCATGGTGGATTTTGGTTACACAAGTTGTGTTCTTCGAATTGTCCTTTGTGGCCACACACCCCCTTTAGGTCCACACAACTTTTATCAAGCCTGAAAGTAACACGTTCACCTATCAAGGATTTTTCAGGGAGTGTCCACCCTCAGATGTGTTAACTTCCAAGTAGTTGATAAAGTGTGTGGGGGAGTTGTGGGTAACGCTTGCGTGCACAAAGAGAGGAAAAAGAAGGACACGGAGGTCATTGGTGAAAAGAGCTCGGTTAAGTAGTGGTTAACGCCGAGAGTGTTTCGCCGAGACTAGTGTAATGCGGAGGCCGAGAAAGTCTGGTGTCGTCAAAGAAGGAGCGTTTTGTCTGGTCGATGTTTCGTGTCGAGAAAGAAACTTTGCCGAGAAAAATGATTCGGGGTATTATTTTGGTGGAAAATGTGGATCGATGGCAGGACGGGTTTCGCTTCGTTGGCTGTAAGGTTTCGTGATCTGTTGGAGGGTATAAATGTATATCCCAAAGATATAGGAGGCCCGGGCTCATAACCTGTTCAAATGTGTATGTGCACGATCTTATATCTATCGGAATATAATAACGCAATACTAAGTGACTATTGCGGGCACGCCTTGATGAGGAGAGGTATATTTATGAAGGTAGATTGGTAGGTAGTCTGTTCCTTATTCTTCGCAGGGAGAAAAGTGGGCGGTAGCCCCTATATAGACAAGAATGCGCCCTCCCGTTATCTAAAAGAATATAAAATGGAAAAATATGAGTACAAACGTGTTTCACCATAACGTCAGTAGGAAAAACATAAGTGCCTACGTATTTGACCCTGAAAACCTGCCAAGAAAATCCCAAAAGTTCGTATAAAACTGCAGTGGTGTCAGGGGTTTCGTTGTGGATGATAAGACATAAAGGACGGAACAAGAACCGTTAAAATATATGATAAGCAAGCGAAATAACCCGAATACCATATAAAGAAATATACATAAGAATCCTTATCGTAATAATAAAATATAACAGAAATAAACGCATAGTATGTCCTAGCTTTAGTAATGTATGCAGTGTAATAGGTATTGCCGAAACACTAACCAAGTAAGAGAATATACGATATGTTCAAGGAAATATTCATATGAAAACGAATAAGAAATTTCAACAAAATACACCTGCAGAGTCAGTTTGGGGACCATGTACGGCACTTAGGGAACATTCAAATGTATTCTACGCAGTCGGGGGAGTCAAATCACAAAACAATGATCAAAGAGGTTTATCGGCGGTCGAATAAAAACGCTGCGAGCCATCAAATCCTGACAATGTATGCCAGGCTTGACAGCTTCAAAATTCATGAAATGAATGTTGAAGCGAGTTTACCACGTCCTATTGAGGACGAACAACGTGATAAGGAGCACAAGCGGAGGGTAGGATCCGTAACTAAGCAACCAATGGGTTTTAAAGCAACGATCGGAACTGTTTCTCAATTCAGTCAGACGTTGAAAAATCTCCCCCACCCTTTACTCGACTATTATTGACGGAAATCATCGGTAAGTCTACAGCTTGATCTGGATACGGTCAAACAGTTTCCCTTCGAGATATGTCGGCTTTTAAGCGTTCCGGTTAAGGACTTTCTGGACGCACGAGAGGTTACATGGCACCATCAGCGGTGTACAGGCACTCAGCTTTGGAGGTCCACGGGTCAGAGTAGAAACGATTGGGTCTGGGTGGATTCAGGTAATAAAAGTATATATGGGGCGTGGAAAGGCTATTACCCACCGCGCTTGGTATCAATAATGAAGGTTCGTGAGTTAACAAGGGGTAATGTGGATAGACTGGTATTGGTAGATAGACTCTATGTTGAGAATTCGGAGCTGTTAAGTGACATTACAGGACTTGTTACCGTCACTTTGGGGACAGCGAAAGGGCCAAATTGGACTTCGGAAAGTGTAGTTGGCATCAAATTGATAATGGGGATGGCGCATTTAGTACCAGAGGGTGCCGGAGTAGATAATAAATGTTAGTATGTAAATAATAGGATTGATTTAGAAACATTTAATAGTTATATTAAACAAAGATAAAAATATTCGAAAGAACTCAGAGCGGCGCAAATGAGACATATAATGATATTTTCTAAGCGAGCAGGGATGAGAATAAAATAGGAAAGTTTAAGGGATTCATGGCGTCTCAAAGAAGACGATGAGGAGCGGATTGAGTACAGACTTCAGTGTGTGGCGCGAAAGAATTAATTACAAACGCGTACTATGGATACAAGGAAGGTTTATGTGGGAACGACACAGGTTGGAAGAGAGCATATTAGGTTGTGAGGAACGTCCCCAGGGGGACGGCGTCCATAACGGAGAAATCAGGGGTCAGGGAAAGTGCTGAGTTATGATAGGGAGCCGAGACACGCAGAGGTTTTTCCGGACTCAGACAGGGAGGAATGAGCCGCACAACATCCAAAGTGGTACAGCAGGAAAAGGCAAAAAAAAACAGGTGTCAGTTAGGCGAGATGGATTCTGGTGTAAAGTAAGCACAGGACTACTGATAAAAGACAGGGATGAATGACGTTGGGGGTCTGGATTAAGCTGTGGTAAGGCACCTGGAGTTTTCTGACAACGATAGAATTACGGGATGGACTGGAAGGACAGGGGGAGCTGGCATTACCAGCCTGTACAGGGAGATATAGAGGTAATACATGAGGGAAATTTTTTTTGCTGATGGAGGCGGGAGGCACGAGCGCTGTCGGAGAGGGAGGTGGAGGGGGACATGCGTGATATTCTTGCCTCTCTGTTGAAGGCTTGGCGCAGCTGCGATAGTTCAGCTGTCCACCATGGGTTTGACCTGAAGCAAGGACGTTTGTTTGGTGTGTGATGGGCTAGGAGGGAGGTGGTGGTGCGCAGGTGGCAGTCAACCAAGCACTAAGTGAGGCTGAGGTAGGGGGCGGGGGAGGAGGTGGGACTGATAGATCCTTGATGAGAGGGGAGAGTGTGTGCCAATCCGTTTTGGTCTAGTTAGGAGTAGGGTCAGGCTGTCATAGGAAAGGCGTGGATAGGGCTCTTGTAATTGGGACATGGCCAGAACCAGTGAGTGGGAGGGAGATACCCCATGAGCTAACAAAGGGGGCAAGGGAGGGATTTGCGAAGGCCAGGTCTAAGACTACAGGTCTGAATGTGCCATCGAAGGAGAACCTAGTGAATACACCAGGTGTATTTATAAGTGAGTAGCCTAGCTCCGTGGCCAGGTCAAAGTATGGGGAGGAAAGACTAAATTCAGTATCAGAAAGGACCCTTAGAGTGTCGGAAAGAGGGTGATGGAGGTTCAAATCCCCAACCAGGAGGGTGGGGAAAGCCTGTTCCATGAAAAGAAAACATGGGGTAATTGTACAGGTGTGGGATGAGCGCCTGGTGGTGGATTAGGCATTGTAAACGCGGAAGACCCAATGAGCTGAAATAAACAAGCCTGAAGGAGAGTGAATATCAATTGCCATAAAGTCCAGCCGGTCGAAAAAAAAAGGTTTTAGTGCAAAAACTAGCATGAAATCCAGGAGAGCATAAACGGCCACCTTAGGTTTGGCGCCGTTAGTAGTGGGTGGGGAAAAAAAGTTTATAAGAGTTAAATATTGGTAGTTGCGCCTTGAAGACCGGAGGATCTTGCAGGGCGACCAAATGTGGAGGGGTGGGCATAGCCTTAAGGCTATTGAATAGGGACAGACACACATTCCAGCTCTCAAGGCAGTTGTGCAGAATGAGGGTGAGGGTAGTGCCTGGGGTCTGCGTCAGGGAGCGGGGGTCCAGTACGGGACTCATTGGCGAGGAAAGCCCGATGGGCCAGGCTGGTGTGGAGAACTAGAGAGCCAGGTGGGGACTGGTGCAACAGATTTGGGGCGAGGGTCAGCTGGAGCGCCAGTTGCTGGGACAGGCTGTCTGCAGATTGTGAGATCAATGGTGGCAGTGGTG
>QFET01009572.1:0-26228 GCA_003316355.1 Tuber calosporum | reverse complement strand
GTGGGTGCATCCTGGTCCATGACATCATCAGGTCCTTATATACCCTCAGGCTCAGTGGGGCTATTATCGTCAGTGGCAGGGAGGGGGCGGGATAGGCAGGAACGGTCAGTGGCAGGATCCGGACCTGCACAACTAGAGCACATGAGTGGGGAGGCGGGACAACACCCAGCAACGGACTTTGTGTTCTGGCCCTTAGGGCATGTGGGATTTGGGCAGCGGTGGGCCTCATGTGTATGTGCTAGAGCATACAGGGGACAGGTGGGTGTGGGGGCTTTGCACATAGGAGAGGGGTGGCCATAAAGCCAGCACTTCCGGCATTGCATCTACTTCCCAGAGGAGTGGGCCACTTAGACTTTGCGCCGACGGGAGAAGAGACAGATGGTGGAGTCAAGCCTGTTTACATCGTCAGGAGCCACATTGACTACAACAGACGTAGTGGTTTTTAATGCCCGAATGTCAGGGTCAGTTTGGAGGAAGCGTCCTGAGTAGACAACGACATCAGTTGCATTGCGAACTGACTCAGAGAGGGCAGGGAAGAGGTCAGCCTGGTCCTCCAGAAGGTAGGATGTAGGTAAGCTGTGGATGGCTAATTGGACCTAATTTGGGGTGGGGCGGAAAGGACGATAGGGGTTGTTTCCTACTGCAAAAGCTTGCTTGAGACGGTTAGTCATGGCTTCATAGTAGGGTGAGTAAGTAGGGGAGGGTGTGTGTGCGTCAGTGCCCAAGAGTGTAAGAGATCCTTTAGGATTGACATGTGCAGAAATGGACAAGGGGACAGGGCAGTTGGCCTGCCTCAGGATGGCAGCCATCAGGTCGGGGGCGGTGGCTGCCATACGGTCAGCATCTGCATGAGGTGCCGGTAAGGTGCGGGGGGCCAAGAATCTGCGCTCCACGGAGGGCAACGGTGCTGGACCTCGAGATTGAGGGCTGCTGTCGTTAGACGATGCCACTTAGGCCGGCGTGGCTGGCTTCTTCCCTTTGTCTTTGGTACCTTGTGCAGCGGACGGTCCTGCTGCTACAGCAGCATAGGACTTGTTGGCTAGAGAGGGCTAAGTGTGTGTGGGTGGGGTGTTAGAGGATGAGGGTGGTGAGCGGAACTCGTTTAGGGGAGGGTATTTGCCTCCCCTGTACTCTTGGGCTTCCTAGGAGCGTGGGTGTTGGACAGCATATGCGGCAAAGTTGCCATACCACTGTTTTTCAATTGTGTCATCGCAGGGGAGGTCGTGGTCAGGGCCTTGAATTGCTTCTTGTGCAGGTTGAGGTTGAGGGTTGGGGAAAGACCTAGGTCGAGCCGGAGCGGGGCGAGGGGGGACCGGCGGGAGAGGAGGGGGTTGTCAGGCAGTGGTTCCTGCCATGACGCGAAGGGAGAGGTCCCTGACTGTGGCCTCCAAGGCTGCAATCACGAGGGGGCTGAAGTAGGGGGAGGAGCGTGGGTCGAGATAGCAAAGGAGATCTCATCCACACGCGTAGTCATTACGGCAACTCAGCTAACTACCTCCTTGAATCCAGAGAGGGCGGTGCAGAGGAGTAGCATGATGGTGGCTACCCCGTCGGAAAGGTTGTGGAGGAGGGAGTTGTCAAACGCAGGAAAGGATTCCTGGGAGAGGCTAAATTGGGTAACTATAGTGTCAAGGAGGTTCTGAGTTGCAATCAGGTGGTCAGGGAGGGGTCCAGTGGTGCTGGCGCTGGAGGAGTGGGCACAGTAGGGGGCTGTGTGGTGCTGGGTGCGCAAGGCTGACCTGGAGGGGCCAGGGCACGCTGTGGCTATCACTGTTATACAGGAAGAGGGGCTGTGTCGCTAAAGAGTGAAGCTTAAGCAAGGGGCAAGATTTGGTGTGTCGTGGCTATTGCCACACAAAAGGGCGAAGTTTTGTTTGGCTAGAAAGGGCAAGAGTTTCAAGCGGGAGGAAAATAGAGGGCGCAGAGCGTGTCCCTTAACTACGCGGGATTGCTAACTATTTATAAACTTTTTCTGGGTACTTGTGTTGGCCATATAAAGAAGTATTCAGAGAGACTTCGGCCATGGTCTTTAAAAGTGCAAACACAGGTTGACCATGATGATGTATGACCCCACTACTGCAAATGATCCCCCGGACAGTCTATTTCTCTGAGGGTGTCAGGCACTCCACCAGCAGATAGCCTTCGATCTCTTTGCCAAATGAACTAAGTTCATGTTTATGCTGCCCATTTGCGAACATCATACGGAATACCAGGTGATCAGTCTGGCTGGCCGTCTTTCCTGCATATATGCACTCATGTGCAGATGCATACAGATTATCAAGAATGCAGAATATGTAATAGATCCACTTGGATTAAATACTCTATCATCTTTCACCGAGGCTGAGTAGTTCTGTATATGCTCCTACTTCTTGCCAGTATGAGTTGTAGTCAATATGGTCACCTCCCGGCGCTATATATCATTACATCTTTTAGACTCAAAGGTCTAGTACCATATCCCATATGTGTAACAGTCATAAGAGGTAATGGATATTTGTTGTGGATAGTGACTTTGTTCAGCCCTTGGTAGTCCACAACCAACCTAAGACGACCAACTAGGTTGGCACAGAAATTATCAGTGCTCCAGCCGATGATTTGCTGGGGGAAATTTTTCCTTGTTTTAATATATCATCCAGATATGTTCGCTATGCTTTTAAATGTTTTTCTGAGAGGGGATAAATTGGTCCCCAGGGTGGTTGGGTATCTGGTTTGAGGTCAATTGCGTGATCGAAGGTCTGGTGAGCAGGTAGTTTCGCCGCTGTTGACGGGCGGAAAAGGTCTTTGTAGTTATAGTATTGAGCTGGTAATGTATTAAGAATTATTTCATCTTCATCTACTACTCTGGCAACTCGTTCAATTACCATGGCATCTGGGTCTTCCAGAACGTCCTCGTCCCATTCGATCGAGATTCCTTCATCTACTGGCAACAGATGACGTTGGCATCCTTCATCCTCAAAAATCCTGTTCTACCGGTCATGAATTCCTTTGATGGGGTGTTCATTATTCCACTATCCAAATGGAATTATGATTCCGTAATTTCCTGTGGGTGCGATCTCGCAAACAATTTTCGATAAGTATTTATTTTTCCCAATTTCCAGGTTTAGGGGAAGGGTGAAATCCCTGCCGGTAGATAATTTGTCTCCAGTAAAACCCAAAATGGGTACCAGATGTTCACGTGACTTGTAAGGAATATTTTATTCCTTAATTAAATTTTCGTGTATAACAAAGATATTGGATCCTGAGTCTAATAAGACTCTTATGTGATATCGTTTCCCGTACACATTGATATGTGCAGTTCCTTCAAGACATTTGTGGCGTTTTGGTTCAGTGTTTTTGAGCTGCAGTCGTTTTAGCGTCCTTGTTATATCAGTTCGTGCTCGCTTAGAAGACATTAAGGTTGTATGGCTTGGGTGTTCGTTACAATGCCAATATTGCTTCGACCATAGAGGTCTCCTCTGACGAACTAAACAAATAGTCAATTATTAAGCTACTGGGCAGCCCACTACGAGTGGTCTTTACCCCATGCCGAGGAGCTACCGTCATGTTAAAAAATTCCTATTTCATAGGAAAGTCGCATGCATAATTATGCGGTGCACTTTTTATGCATTGCAACAATGCAAAGTTATCAGTAATATGTGCAGGGGTTTTTTTGGATAACTTAGCTATGATCTTAGAAGGTTTTTTCCTAAAAGGGAAGTTTGTGTTCAAAAATTAAATTGATTCCTGAAAAGGGCAGTAAATTCCGAAAGTAGTAACTGTTTCCGTATTTGGAATATCTAGGCCCAATGCGGAAATAATTGCAAATTTTGCCACTGCTAATTGTTGTAATAAGAGTTGTTGCATAACTCATTCTTTTAGTTGTTCATCCTTGGTCTCGTTGGGAGAGTTGGGCTTGACCCTCCGCTCTTCTGGCAGGGTCATGCATTCAATCATCTCTAAGGTTGGATGATTGGGTACCGGCTTGTAGGGTCTGTGGTCTTTTAGGGCGGCTAAGCTGCCCGTAATCATTCCATATCTTCAATTCCCTGAGAAGCATTGTTGTGCCTACTTTAGTTTGTCGATATTGTGGCTAGAGTCAGTGACACATGTGGGGGTGCAGGGAGGGTCAACTAAAGCATTTTGCCGAAATTGCTTACGTTCCTGCTCCCAGTTTTCTCATCTTCCTAGCCAAAGAGCGATCCCATTTTCGATTCCGGTCAGTATTGCTAGTGCCCTGAATACCCAAACGCTGTCGCCGTTGGTGCTGGTAGGACATTACAGTGACTGATAACTCCCATAACCGAGGTGTTGGTTCACGTTGTATGTGAATAACCTTTGGTTTCGCTTTCCTCAGCGTGAGAGTTGCAGCCTGCAGTTTGCGGGGAAATTTAGGTCGTTCTTTGGTTGTTTGCTAAGCAAAGGCCCTTGCTACCACAATGTCCTTGCGACATTTTCGCCAGGTCTGGTTGTTGAGGCCGCAATGAGGGCACCCCTTTTCTGCCATTCGCTTATCCACAACATCTTGTGGGATTCCGTCATGAGCATTTTTCCAGTCGATATACTCATTGATATTGTTGTTTCCCCTTTTTCCTTTTGGGTTAGCCTTAGCTGTCTTCCATCGTGAGGTGTTATTGCTTCGTTTCTGATTGCTATAGCCCTGTTTGGTATTGACCCCCTTAGTGCTATGATCGCGCTTTTGCTTGGATAATTCACTAGATTAGGGTTCTCCTTTGGATAGTTTCCGTCATTCCAGAAATTCCTCCTCTTGTCGGCCAACTTCCCGTATGGTTTCCATCCATCCCCCATCGCAGGAGAACTCTAGATGTGATAACCGGCGAAGAATTTCTTTAGGAAGTTTGCTTTCCACCCGTACCCTCCAACTAATTCCTATGAGACCGGCCTTGATATTAAGGTTTTCGGGGAGAAGGAGATAAGGGTCTATTTTGCCCTTGTAGATGACTTGGGACATTTCTTCTAGAGCTCGTCGTTCCTACTCGATGCCGATATATCACTTTGCAATATCTTGCCGAAAGCGATCCCACGCGGAATAGGCCAGGTCCCGGGTATATCCACCTAATCCACCCATCACCTTCCTATATTTCTCCAAGCAGGGTGCCACTTTGTTCCCCTTTGTTTTCCCCAAGGCAAAGACTATTCGATGTGCATGATTTTCCCACTGTGTAGGATTACGGTCAAAACAGACTTCACAAGCTGTCAACCAGTCTTGAACATCCTGGTTGTTGTTTCCTTCAAAGAACAAAGGTGGTTCCGCTATTAGCATTGCTGGTCAGGAAAGTCCACCGCTACGTTGTAAGAAGGCTAACGTTAACCTGTCCTCGGTACATTGTTTCAGGAAATAGATGGTAAACGGGGAGCGCCTTCTGGCCTGCCGGCCTTTCTGGCCCGTCCATCCTCTCCTTCACTATCGGACCCATTATCATCATCTGGGTCATGGGCATTACCAAGGTTACCTGGTGGTGGTGGCGGTGGTAGGTTATTTCCTCCACGGTCAACTCCTTTTCCTTTATCATTCCTTAGGGTTCATGCTGATTCCTTTGTAGGTATAGTACCTTCTAGGGGTACCATTGTTGGTCCTCGGTTAGAGAGTCCTGGATCACTATCACTAGGTTCATGCTGTGTTGGTGCAGGTGTCTTTTCCACTAACCTAAGTACCAGAGCATCTAGGTAGGATTTCATTCGCGCGCTTTGTTCTCGTTGCTGTTAAGCAGCCATTTCTTGTGGCTCATTCATTCTTCTGGTCCACTCCTGTGCCTGTTGGTTCAACTTAGTATTCAGTTCCATTAGTGCCTTTTCCAGGATTCGGTCCCTTGTTTCTGAGACTTGGCCCTGTTGCTCCTATTAAGCATGTTGGAGTCGCAACTCTTCCTGAACCTGGGCACGTAACCTTTGCTGCTCCCTTTCGGTGTCAACACTCAATTGTTTCAATGCACGGCAACCTTCCTGTAACTCACTATCATTGATAACTTCACCTCGGGCCATATGGCTCTGCAATAATTCTAGATTTGTAAAACCCTGCCTGGCCTCCTATGATAGTGCTGAGATCGCTATGTGATTCTCATCTGCACTTTCTTTCCAGGATCGGTCAAGGTGGCGCAATGCATAGCTAACATTTTGCAGGAATTATCTTGCGTATTGACAGGCTTCTTGGTTTGCTCAAGACGTTTCTGAACTCTTGATGCTGGACGAGCCAAATGAGTAATTGGAGAGCTGGTACGGCATCGGGACGGGATTAAGGATGCCCAAGGGGTAGATTGTGTGTCATCTTCTTCGATTATCTGGTCATGTACCAAAGGACTAGGAATAGGTGTGTTATCTCGTGCCATAGCCATGGCAGCTACCTTAAACTCGGAGTTGTTTTTGTAAACAATGGTTCCGTGAACCAGTATAGTTCAATTATTTCAAGTAGCAGTATGTCCGCAAGGTCAGCAGTTAGTATCTCTACCAAAGAGGGTAAGTTAGGTTTTGTTTCCTTTTATATCTGCAGTTACATGTCGCCTATCTTAACGATAGATATGTTCTGTATATTTTAGCTGTATGCGCGCAAGTTGTCGAAGAGCAACCATACGGAGGTCAAGTGTGTTTCCTTCGCACCAGATAGGAAATATGTTGTCAAAGTTGAGAGGTCGTCAGTGCCCATAATGTTGCCACTGATGAAAACTTTGAGTGTTAAAATATTCTCTGTGCATGAGAGAATATAGGTTTACTTTGACGACAGGAGAGTAACAATATAGTGTTACAGGTTAGCCAATTCGATACTGTTGAATTGTCTAGGCCGTACTCGTATCAAGAGGATCGGAGAACTGACCCGAAAGCTGTGTAAAGGGTATGATATATATAAGAGGTTCGCAAAAGCTTATAAACTTATTAACCTCATATATTGTTAAGGTCTATTCTCCGTTGCTTCATGATCCCTTAACTTGGGAGTTTGATTGATTGAATTTTTGATTATCTCATATATTAACAGTTAACGTACAGGAACCTGCATGGAGCGCTAGCTATGGCATAAACGAAACGTTAATTCCAAACATGCAAAACAAAGGAAATAACAGCCCAAGTTCTCCCCTAGTGATCACCATACCGTCACCGCGCCCAACAATGGCGACTAATTCAGGAAGTATAGGTTGAAATGATATCAAAAGAAATCATGACCAAAAGGAAAGATATAGCAGGAAAGTCAAACCACTCATTCTGGGTCATAATCGGAGGAGGAGGAGGCAGCGGTACAAAAAACGACAGGCATGGTGGGTGGGAAGTTCATGCAAGTAGCGCGGATGTATGAGGCAAGACCATAGGGCATGTCCAGGTTGGCCCAAAGTGGAGAGACATGGTCCATCAAAGAAAGCTTCCGAAGGTAAAGCTGGTGTTGTCGGGACTTGGAGGTGCAGTGGAGAATTGCATGCTCATTGGTTTCATCCTCTGAGTCGCAGGAAGGGCATATCAGCAAAAGTCAGCATTTTCCCCCTATCCCTCATGAGGCATGTGAGTGATGGGGGGCCAAATTATAAAACTCAAGTTGTTGTATCTTGAATCCATGACCCCACAACTCCTGATAGCTGCGGTGTTTTGCGGTATTTTCTTTATACCCACTCTTTTCGTTGCCATCCAGCTTACACAGGACGTTGTCCGTCCCTTTTGAGCTGTTGCACGGTCCAATTATGCTTTGACTCATCCACCGTAGTTTATCTGGCCTTACTTTCCTCCCCCTAGATTGTTCCGTTATGGACACTTGCCCCACGACTCAATCATGCCTCCCTACGGCCTAAATGCGCTCCCCCCAGCGTTAATTCACACGTCCCTATTTCGCCCAGCTATACACAAACCCTTTGTGCCTTTGAACGTCCCAAACTCACCTCGACTTGTTGACTTCTTGCTCCTCGCTACCCACGCTTATTTCTCACCTTCCCTTTACTATTACACCTAAACCTAATTCCACAACACCACCTCTCCTCGCGTATTCAATTCTTACGTGGACGATTCTCTCCCTTTTCCCGCTGTCGCTCGTCCCTTCATCTATGATGCTTGCTGTCGCGTCCATCCCTACACCTCTCAACTCTGCCCTATGACTGCCCGACCCACTGTATTATGATAACACTATCCGGTTCCTAAATTTCTTTCTTTGTCGCAGCACCATTGCCTCGTCGCATTCCTTCACTCTCACGCCGTACTCGTGCTTTCTTCACGGCTCTCTGGGGCATTTGCCCAGCTCTTCTGGACCTTCACTGAGCTTTAGTTTTTCCAATTGGGTTGTAGTCTAACTTTAAGTAGTATATTATAAATCAATAAATATTTCCAATTATTTTATTTTATTTTAATACTACATTTATTCCGAATAGGACGTTATTCGTCCTCAACCCACCCCGCCTCTAGAGCCTCAACCTCATCCCCATCTTCAGGACCTGAATTATTGTCCTCAACCTCGCTTTCCTCATCCCCTGATATCTTCAACTCCATATATGCCGCGGATTCCTTATCCTCAAGTGGGCGCGAGACTCCTGATCCTGAACAAACCCACTATCCCGCAGCATCCTCTTGATGCGCTTTTTTGTGTCTTCCACGAGTTTCCTTCTCACCTCTGGGGGCAACCCATGCCAGGTTGCACGCTGTCGGAGATAAACATCTAAATTTTCTCAGTGAGTACGACAACCTTTAGAACGTCTTATTTGGACCTTCAAAGGTTATAACTAACTCTGTGCTGTCAGAGCTGAGAAATCTGAGGGCTAAACAAATGATCCGGAACTCCAAGCCTTCAAAGCATGATACATACAGGCTGTTGTAAGGCATATTAGGACGTCGTTAGTACGATTAAGAAACGTTCTATCGGTCCTCCCACGCATGCTCCTACCCCGGTACCACTTATAAAACAATAGTTTTGCTATCTCCGACGCAGCAAACCGGAAACCACATACCTGCCTTGGTAAGCCTTTTGGCATCTTATTAGGGGCGATCTGCGTACTACTGACCTCTTGTTTACTTGGATAGCATGTGAACCGGTCATTTTCCAGCAAATAGGTAACCAGCGCATTTATTTCGGTCCGTGTTTTATGCGCGAAGTCATAAAGGTTCTCAACCATGTTTTTGGACTCTGAAACCAAGTGAGACCTGACACTAGACTACCTCGATTTCAACTAAATGTATCTAATTAGCTGATCACCATCCCAAAGGGGACGTTCAGGGATATTCAAATGACTTACAATAGTCATTGCCGACTTCCCGATCTCCCTATCTCCCCAACCCAACTTGGTAGATGCCTTTACCCAATAGCTTTTGAGAAGCATATCTTTTTCGGCAGGCTTTACGAAGGGATTAACAAACCATGTGTGGTACCGTACCAGATTAGCTGTGTTCTCAAAGATTATCCTCTCCTCCCCATGCAAGGTATTGCTTTTTGATGATATGGTTACCGGGACTGCAATATCAGACGCAGGAAAGTCCAGATTAGCCATACGACGCTCCGAATGGGACGGCACTATTCCTTCCCCTACAGCATCAAAGGGAGAAAGGTGTGACGAATATACTCAGAGATGGCCTGAATGCAATTGTGATGCCTGCTGTTGTGACGAAAGCCCTTGTGAAGGACCATTCAGAGCCGGTGATGGGGAGTCCTCAGTGCTCTTCCGTATTAGCATGAAATTTTAAAAGTTATCGGATTCACTCACAAATCTCAACCGGCTCCTTATCCTCCGTGGCTGTTGCTACACCAGTGGTTGTGCTAGACGTTTTTCGAGCCTTCTGGGATGAAAGGAAATATCATCTTCGTCAACTTCCGTAAGCTCCTCTTCCTCAACAAATGAAGTAACAGGTCGTTGTCTATCAGGTGCTGGCGCCCCACTCTCTACAAAGGATACAGAAGATCTCGATGATGATGGCTGAGCTCTGGGGACTACTGGTACCGTAGTCAAGTGTTATATAAAAAGTTTCGGATAAGGTCATTTTGGCTTCTGAACGGCAGAACTCACCTCTACTTGTATTTCACGTAATAATTTTATGTATATGAAATATTTAGAGTGCGTGGAGGAATTGGATTGATGCATGAAAGGTCTCCAAGTGATGAATGAACTCACAGCGTCCCCCGAGGACGAAGGAGCTATATGCTAGAGCACAGATTAGGCTTGGGCACAAGGTCCGTGTAAATCATTGCCATGTACCCAGTCCACGCTATAGCCTTTAGGCCACCAAACGTCTCAATTACTACGTGCACGGATGGCTGCAGTCCGGATAGAGACTATCTATTCGGGATTGCTGGGACAGGATTTTATATGCCTAGTCATTTGGTTGAACGAGCAAAACTTATGATTTGCAAAAGATTAGATTATACATACTAGGACGAGATCAAGAAGAAAGGGGACGTTTAGCATTCCAGAAAACCTCTTATATCTCACAGGCTAAATTCAAAAAAAAAAACTTTTAAGAACACTAAAATCTAGGACTGCAGGATTGGATCTAGAGAAGCTGTAAAACAGCGTAGACAGGATTAAGAAAATGATTCGCTGATAGAAGCAAAAAAGTAAAAAAAGATAAGAAAGCCCCATGAAACCCAAGAGAACACACATGAAGGCTCCCATAAGACGTAGCCCGGCACAAACAAACAAGCTCTAGAAAACCGTCGCCAAATGGATGCAAGTTGGAGCAAAAGTAGGAAAGTCCATGAAACAAAAAACACCCGAAGGCCCAAAGAAGACGTACCCTGGCACAAACAAATTAGCTCCAGAAAACAAACGCCGCATACATTCAGGTTGAAGCGGGAGTAAAAAGGTTCATAATACAAATGAAAAGCAATCCGAAGGTCCAAGATAGAAGAAGCAGCCAGGTACAAATTAGCCTTGGACCCCCCAAGTAGCTGATAGAAATGAAAACAAAACCAAAGAGACCCAGTAAAACAAAGAAACTCAACCGAAAACCCAAGAAGACCCATCACGTCCTGTTTACCCCCATCCCTGTCTCTGTCTCCATCGCCAACGCTATCGCCATCGCCATCTCCATCGCCACCCAAAGGTGGTGCCTCGCACCCGGGAGGTGGAACGCCTGGAGGCAGAGCCACATTAGAGACATCTTGTCCAGCGTAAAGGTTCATATAACCTGCTCCCTGCTTAACACGAGTGCGAGAGATGAGTTCTCGGGAGTGCCCCTGGAACCTAATGACCTTGCGATCATTGCTCAGAATCCTCTTCTCCCAGCCAGCATGAGACCTGGGAAAGGCCTTTCTGCGCTTTGCGTGGCGCCCAACGTCCTCCTCAACATCAGAGTCAGAATCAGGCTCTGTGTAGGACTCAGCGACGTCGAATTGGCCAGGGTCGAGATAATGCCGATTACCCCGACTAAGAGGTGTATTGGGACGAACGGCGTCGCTACCGTCGGCAACAACAGCAGGATCGCGGTGGAGGAAGCAAGAAACTGTGAGGGTGGTGCACTGGGAGAGACGAAGCCAGGCATTAACTTGATCATCGTCGATCAATTCGATATAGTCAGCACCATCGGGGGTGACATTCATCCCTTGAATCTCGCGAAGAATCCCAATGAACTGTCGGGGGTGCTCCTGATTATCCAGGTACCGACAGGTAGCTTCGCCGAGCTCCTGCAAAGTGTAGTACCGGAGGATCGCCAGCCAAGTCTTGTTTGGCCTATTGCCACCGTGCACAACCCAGGGCAGCTGGTGAGCCTGCCCTGCAACGGCACCTGACATCTCTATGAATATTATATGCACCGATCTCTCTTCGTGAAGAGTTCCTTGGGGACGAATAACCTCCCTTCCATCCCCCGATCCGGAACCCGAAGCACCGCCGACGCCCTCATCCTCATCGGCGTGCTCATCATCGGAATTGAGTGTGGCATTCCTCCGTGACTCGGGTGCCTTCTTCAGCACGTCAATGATGAGGGTATCCTGGGCGACGTGGAATGCCTGATATGGGCTGTTCTGGGGTGTATTAAATTTTGCTTGAAAGCCTTGGAGGCTAGTGTGGGCAACGACCTCAGTTCTGAGTTCACCCCAGAGGATATCGCCGGCCTGTCTACGGCTGGTGATACCCTTCTCCTGGACCTTCCCCAGAATGAACATCCGCAGGGCACGGTATCGCCTCCCTGCGACAGACCCTCCATCATCTTTGAGATTGAGCTCAGTACGGAACTCGGCAGTAGTGGGACGTGGCATACTAGCAACCAATCAGATTCTCCGTAAAAAGGAGCTAATGTGACGCACAGAGGAATAACCCTAATTAAGAACGCATGTTCTTGGCGTGCAGAAGAGGACGGAAAATTGCACAAGATCTAGAAAATAGTCATCAGTAATTAATCTATCTTGGGAAAGGGACTGATAAGACCGTAGGGGAAGAACTTTAAGAAGATTCGCAGCCGAAAATGGGGAGCCAGTAATCTATCTCGAGAGTAGCGATTAGTTATTGTTTCCCATTAAGAAAAGCCGGAGAGTAGCCCATACGAGCCGGTTAAAGGATCAACAAAGGCCCTCACTCGTCCCCGAAGGAATAGGTAAAGGCCAGTCTTCCAAGGTTTGTGTTTGTTTGTTCTTGGGGGATGAGGCAGGAAAGGAAAGAGCCAAGGGAGATGAATCAGGTAATAAAATTACCTTTATTTGGTCGAAAACGGTTGTTTCTACCCAGAGTGGATTTTTCGCGGGGACGAGCGAGGGTTTAAAAAAGATGCCCGGGATGACAAAGCTACACTAGAAAAGCTACCAGGAGAAGTGACTGATGGCTTCAATGGCAAGTGAATCTGCGCACAGCGATCAGTATACGGTAGCTAATAAAAGGCCTGAGAACGGCTTGTTTTAGATATTAGGAACGATTTATGAGACTTAGTGTAGGTTGGCGTAAAGTGTGAGTAAGACTTTATGATCACGCAAAAGAATAACCGTACAGGTAGTATAAGATATTATAAAGACAAAAGTCACTATTTGAGGTACGAAAAGGATGTTTATATGCCGCCAGAGAATTTGGTGAATGAAGAAGAAGAATGAGAAAGGGCAGGGTAGAGCGGGTCTATATAACAAGGAAGAACGTACTATGCAAGGTGTTTGTCGCTATATCAAGAGTTCTAGTGATTCTAACAAGTTTGAAAGAGACTGTTGAACGTCACATCTTGAATATTAAACGTTCTTCTGAGCCTGTACAAAATAGTACAGGCGTACGGTTACAATAAGGTTACAAAGTAAGCTGGGACACTTGAAAGGTAAGTTGAACAAAGATGAACAAGCTTTTCAAGAGAGGATTGAGGTACGGCGATGTGATTGGTGGGCTGGGGAATACCCCTGCTGTCTTGGTATAAGATCGGATAAGGGAAATTCACGTATAGGTTCTTGACATGATGTTTAGCATTTTCAAAGTCTGCAATGAGCGGAACAACGTTCAGGATCTCAAAGATAAATTCTCATTATTTGTGCTACGATAAATATAGAAATTCAAGCGGAGATGTTTTCAGGATAAAAGGCCCTGGGCCTAGTTTGGGTTAGGTTGTGGGGAGGGAGTTTAGGGCCGAAGAACGGACACGACCTGTACCCTTATTACAATTTTGCTTAGGGGTAGGTGAGAAAAAATAGAACAGCGCCCACGGGCCATACCGTGTATTTGGATAGTTTTCGAATTTTTTTTTTCTCCCCGTGCCATATCTCTAACTCTAAGATCTAGTGGGACCAGGTTAGTTCCATTGGTACCTTCTCGCGTACCATCTATATCTAAAGTGCAGCTCCGGTCAAGAAACTAGCTATCCGATTGTTACTCGTGTTTAAGTACAAGGTCAGACCAGTCCTGAAAGTAAGTTCGGTTTGTTCGCGTCTTCGTTGTGCTGTTTCCCATTGAAACTAATTTCTTACGAATGGTACAAGAGTCCCAGTGCCCGTACTGCAGAAAAAAATACAAGTCCAGTATATGGTATAGAAACCATATGGAAACCGCACATTTTGACTTTGTACAATCTCGGAGAACACTCAAACAGCCCATTTGCGCTGAAGAACTTACAACTCAGATCACGCTACCGGTAGACTCTGACCAACCTTTCGATTCGATCGGTAACAAATTCCGAGAAATTGAACTGAATATAGACGAAAATGAGCTCTACACTGACGTAAACACTGGCAATTGGGACGTCAAAAGCGACAATCGTTCTGATACTGAGGGAAGGGGACCATGGGTTGGATTACCCATACCATCGAAACACGCCACTGCGGGGAGATCTATACGGGACGTTGTACAGCGTGGAAATTGTGAACACGAGATGTAGCTACCATTCAGAACCAACTCTGACTTTGAGCTTGCGCGCTGGTTTATTGTAGCGAAGGTGTCAAAGGATAACATCAACAGATATATCAATATGAACTTGGGACCCGAAGACAGTAATATTAAATCTGGCTATCGGCTCCTTGAGGCTGTTGATGAGTTGGAATCAGGTATGGTGATAAAGAGCTGGAAGAGGGGTTTTTATCGTTTAGAGAAGCTGTACGTAAATCTACTCTCAGAATGTCCAATGTTGACCGTATATAGGAAATACCCGACAGGGAACAACCCGATAAAGCTTCCACGACATAGAAATTCTTTTTCCGCAATCCTCTTGATTTTGCTAGATATCTACTTAGTCAAAGATAATTTGCACAAGATTTAGTTTACGCCCCAGTCAAGGAATGGAATAGTGAAGAGCCACCACAGCGAGTTTATTCTGAAATGCATGCGGCGGATTGAAGGTGGAAAACACAGGGGGGTTCAAATGCAACTTTCCACAGCGCATCCATACTGCGTGTCAGAACCTCAAATTAACAGCTAACAAAGGATACATTGCCTGATGGAGCAACGCTTAAACTGATCATATGTGCCTCAGATGTGACCTTTTTAACGAATTTTTCAGGAGATAAGAAAGCCTGGCCAAACTATATGACAATTGGGAATATCCTATCGAAAACGCGGAATATAACCTCGAAACATGCGACCGTCCTTTTGGCGCTTTTACCCGTCGCCCCGAAGATGCTGGGAGTAGCAGCACGAGATGCACGGCGCACGCAGGTAAACAATGAGATTCTTTGTGATTTGATAGAAGCGATATTTGCGCAAATGGTTGCGTTGGGAAACGCCGGAATTGATATTGAATGTACCAATGGAAAGGTCAGATAATGTTTTCCACGTCTTGCGGCTTGGATTGCAGATCACTTGGAAAACGTAACATTGCACGGTATTCAACCGAATCAGTGCTCTGTCTGTAAGGTACGACCGGAACAATTAGGGTCCTATTAGAGACGCCCCACGGCAAAACCAGATTATAGAAAATAAGAAAATCTCTTCAACAGTTACTGCGATAACGACAAGTAAGCAGGGCAAATACTCACAGATCATAGGTTCAAATTTCTGTCAAGCGCCTTTTGAGGTCTTCTGTACGTTCAACAGTACGACTTACCGAAACCTGATATTCTTCACATTGTTTACTTGGGAATATTCGAAGCACACCTTATAAAATGGGTAATTGGATTTCTAAAGAAGTTCAAGCGGTTACAAACATTAGATGCGATGTGGAAGAGTTTGGCAGTTTATCCCACCTATTCTGCGCCGAATAAAGAATACATTCGGATCTCGCAGTGGACCGGAAAAGAGATGAGGAATCTGGTTAAAGTAATACTACCGTGTTTTGCAGCTTCGTTATGTCGTCCAAGTGGCGTAGAACGTCCCGTATATATCAAAGCTTTGGCCTGTGTCCGATCGATTGTGGACTTTACCCTAATGTCACAATATACAAGCCATACCAATGAGACGATTGAATACCTCGAACAGTTCCTAAAATCATTTCACGATTACAAAGATGTTTTTAAGGAGTACTGAAAAGATAAGTCCACCTAGAGAAAGGTGCGAGAGGTGAGTACGAGGATTAGGGGTGAGAATAGCCAAGTACTTAATCAACACCGCCTTTCCGGAGCCACAGCAGCCAAAAGACGTCGTATTGCAGTCGAACAGCGTCGCGATTTAGATGGAATTGTTGCTGAGATCTACGATGAGGATGTAGACTTTAACTTTGTTAAAATACACCTGCTGAGTCACTTTGGGGACCATGTACGGCGCTTTGGGAACATTCAAATGTATTCTACGGAGTCGGGGGAGTCAAATCACAAAACAATGATCAAAGAGGGTTATCGGCGGTCAAATATAAACGATGCGAGCCATCAAATCCTGAGAATGTATGCCAGTCTTGACAGCTTCAAAATTCATGAAATGAATGTTGAAGCTAGTTTACCACGTCCTATTGAGGACGAACAACGTGACAAGGAGCACAAGCGGAGGGTAGGATCTGTAATTAAGAAACCAAAGGGTTTTACAGCAACGATCGGAACTGTTTCTCAATTCAATCAGACGTTGAAAAATCTCCCACACCTTTTACCAGACTATTATCGACGGATATCATCTGTACGTCTACAGCCTGATCTGGATACGGTCAAGCAGTTTCCTGTCAAGATATGTCAGCTTTTATGCGTTCCGGTTGAGGACTTTCAGGACGTGCGAGAGGTTACATGGCACCATCTTCGGTGTACAGGCACTCAGCTTTGGAGGTCCACGGGTCGGTTTAGAAACGATTAGGTCTGGGTGGATTCAGGTAATAAAAGTATATATGGGATGTGGAAAGGCTATTACCCAGCGCGCTTGGTATCAATAATGAAGGTTCGTGAGTTAACAAGGGGTAATGTGGATAGACTGGTATTGGTAGATAGACTCTATGTTGAGAATTCGGAGCTGTTAAGTGACATTACAGGACTTGTTACCGTCACTTTGGGGACAGTGAAAGTGCCAAATGGGACAGCGGGTAGCGTAGTTGACATCAAAAGGATAATGGGCATGGCGCATTTGGTACCAGAGGGTGCCGGAGTAGATAATAAATGCTAGCATGTAAATAATAGGATTGATTTAGAAACATTTAATAGAATATATTAAACAAAGTAAGATAAATACATACGAAAGAACACAGAGCGGCGTAAATGAGACGTATAATGATAGTTTCTAAGCGAGCAGGGATGAGAATAATATAGTAAAGTTTAAGGGATTCATGGCGTCTCAAAGAAGACGATGAGGAGCGGATTGAGTACAGACTTCAGTTTGTGGCGCGAAAGAATTAATTACAAACGCATACTATAGAAACAAGGAAGGTTTATATGGGAACGACACAGGTGGGAAGAGAGCATATTAAAGTGTGAGGAACGCCCCAGGGGGACGGCGTCCATAACGGAGAAATAAGTGGAAAGGGAAAGTGCCGAGTTATGATAGAGAGCCGCGACACGCAGAGGTTTTTCCGGACTCAGACAGGGAACAATAAGCCTCACTACGTCCAAAGTGTCGCGGCCTGATAAGCCAAAAATAAACGAGGGTCAGTTAGGCGAGATGGATTCCGGTGTGAAGTAAGCACAGGGCTATGGATAAAAGACAGGGATGAATGACGTTGGGGGTCTGGATTGAGCTGTGGGGAGGCCCTGGGAGTTTTCTGACAACGATAGAATTACGGGAGGGACTGGAAGGACAGTGGGAGCTGGCATTTTCCAGCCTGTTCAGGAAGATATATAGGTAATACAGGAGGGAGAATTTTTTTGCTGATGCAGGTGGGAGAGTGATCAGTATTGTTCCATGAGGGTTGTGCACCTAGGTAGCGCTTACCAGCGCGTATTTGGTGAATTCGCCAAGCTGTAAAGCGGTCGAGGCCCATGAAGCCATGTGGGCATATGGATGGTTGAACTGGTACTAAGGAGGGGGTGGGGACAGGAGTGTCCAACCAGTGAGGAGGTCCTTTCTGCACTCCTCCTTCATAAATTTGTAGGAGACAGCACCAGGGATTGGAGGAGGGGGGGCAAAGACAGTGCCCAGTAGGAGGTGCGAGTTTCTCGGTGGGAGTTTGAAACTGTACGGTGCCACCTTGATCAAGAGGTAGCACATCCCATCGATTGGGAGGTGAAAGTGGAGGGCGAGTATGGGTCTTGGTTGGTTCCAGTGGACGGGGATGTATTTGGCCCTAAGGCCAAGAAGGAGGTAGCGGGAGGAGTCCACTGCCCTAAAGTTAGAGAAGGATAGAAATGATGGAGTCAGCCGGGCTGCGGCTGGGTTAATCTCAGGAGGGGAGCAGGCCAGCTGTAGTGCGGCCATCCTATGGCGATGGGGGAGGAGCAAGTTGAGAGGGGGGAGGCAAGCCTCACAGTGAAGGATAGATACAGGAGTCAATGAGAAGCAGTTGGTGACCCACCGTTGGACCTTGCTTCAAAAGACCTCCATCTTCCCCATCATCGCAGCGTTGGGGATGAGGAGGTCAGCTCTGTAGGTGAGGATTGGTAGCAGCAGGTCCATAGCCAGCTTGCGGTTCTGGTAGGGGACTATGCCTATGCCAGGAGGAGAGAGTTGCCTGATGAGAGCGAAGGCCCATTGAGCGATGGCTAGCCTCTTGAGGAAATGGGTCGAGGTTTCCATCGTGGGTGAAAACTAGTATCCTAGCCATCGGACTATGGAAGTAGGGTGGAAGAGACTCCCATCGAGAGCGACCGGAGCCAGTGTGGGGAGAGAGCGATCCCTTGGAGTTCGCCAGTAGATGATTTCGGTTTTGGGAACGGAAAAGGAGACACTAAGTGGGGTGGTCTTCCTGCAGAGGTGGGTGTAGTAAAGTTACAGTAGCTGTGTGTTCCTCCGGTATGACCCAGACCCAACTGTGACAGAAAAATCATCAACATAGGAAAATATAATACCCTTTGGGATAAACAAGTGCAGGGAGGATATATAAATTAAAAATAACTATGGACAGATATGGGAACCCTGGGGGGCGCCCACTTGAACAGGTAGGAAAATATTAGGGGAGCCCTGAAAAATCAGGCTGCATTTGCGGTCAGTCAAAAAGGAACGAACCCAAAAAACCATATAAGGAGATACGCCTTTTGTGCGAAGTACTGAAGATAAACAAGTAGAGGAAACATTATCAAACCCTCCCTTGATGTGAAGGAAGAGGGTTGAGGTCTTGAGGCCTGCATGTTGCAGTAGGCGGACTGCAAGTGTGTGGGCAGCACATGCGTCAAAGGTGCCAAGGCCCGCAAGCGAGCTGCATTGGTTTGGGTGGATGAGGTCAACATTGCGGGCCATTAGCGAAAGGCGGGTTTGCCATTATCCTTTCCAGAATCTTGGAGATAGTTTCTAGAAGGACAATGACTCGAAAGGAGGAAGAGGAGTTATAATCAGATTCACAGGGCTTGGAGAGAACAATGCTATTGGCTTTTTTAAGGGAGGGGGGGTGGAAGCCATAGGTCAACAGGGGACCTAAGAGGGAGGTGAGGAAGCTGGGGTTGATATTGTTGATCCTCTTCCATATACCATAGGGGATCAGGTCGGTTCCAGGGGCTTAGGTGTTGGAGGATTTGCGAAGGGCAAGGGAGACTTCCTTTTTATGAAGTGGTAGGAAGTCCGCGAATGGTCGCAGAATGGATGGCGGGAGTAGGGGGTCTTTTGGGGAAAAAAATGATGCAGGAGGGAGGTGTTAACCTCGACGGGTATCGTGGCATTGGGAAAGGAGAGGAACCGGTTAGGGGGGCGCCCGCTAGCGATCCTGCGGGCAGCCCACACCGATTGGGAGTTCAAGGAGGCAAGGAACGAGTTCCAGTGTGATGCCTTAGCCTTTTTTATTGCCCCGAAACATGCCAGGTGGGAGGCACGGGCGCTGTGGAGAGGGTGGTGGAGGGAGACATGCATGATAATCTTGCCTCTCTGTTGAAAGCTTGGCACAGCTGTGATAGTTCAGCTGTCCACCATGGCTTTGACCTAAAGCAAGGACGTTGGTTTAGTGTGTGCTGGGCTATGAGGGAAGTGATTGTGCGCAGGTGCCGGTCGAACCAAGCACTAAGTAAGGTTGAGGTAGGGAGCGGGGGGGGAGGTGGGACCAATTGATCC
Organism: Tuber calosporum; assembly: GCA_003316355.1. Classification (NCBI taxonomy): domain Eukaryota; kingdom Fungi; phylum Ascomycota; class Pezizomycetes; order Pezizales; family Tuberaceae; genus Tuber; species Tuber calosporum. The sequence continues at coordinate 6,348 of QFET01009572.1, read as the reverse complement.
TTGATGAGAGGGGAGAGTATGTGCCAGTCCGTTTTGGTCCTGTTGGGAGTGGGGTCAGGCTGTCATAGGAAAGGTGTTGAAAGGGCTATTGTGATTGGGACATGGTCAGAGCCAGTCAGAGGGAGGGTGACACTCCATGAGCTAATAAAGGGGGCAAGGGAGGGGTTTGCAAAGGCCAGGTCTAAGACTCCAGGTCTGGATGTGCCATTGAAGGGAAACCTAGTAAATACACCAGGTGTGTTTAAAAGTGAGTAGCCTAGCCTAGAGGCCAGGTCAAAGTATGGGGAGGAAAGATTAAATTCACTATCAGAAAGGACCCTTAAAGGGTCGGAAAGAGGATAATGGAGGTTCAGATCCCCAACCAGGAGGGTGGGGAAAGCATGTTCCCTAAACATGGAAGGTGGGGTAATTGTGCGGGTGTGGGATAAGCGCCAGGTGGTGGAGTAGGCTTTGTAAACGCTGAAGACCCGATAAGCCGAATTATATAGGGCTGAGGGGGAGTGAATATCAATTGCCATAAAGTCCAGCCGGTCGAAGAAGACAGGTAGTAGTGCTAAAACCTGCATGAAATCAAGGAGAGCATAAAAGGCAACCCTAGGTTTGGCACCGTTAGTAGTAGGAGGGGAAAAAAATTTATAAGAAAAAAATATTGGTAGTCTCCCCTTGAAGACTCGAGGATCCTGAAGAGCGACCAAGTATGGAGGGGTGGGCATAGCCTTAAGGCAATTGAATAGGGATAGAAACACATTCTAGCTCCCAAGCCAGTTGTGCTGAATGAGGGTGAGGGTAGTGTCTGGCGCCTGCGTCAGGGAGGGGGGGTCTTGTGTGGGACTTATTGGTGAGGAAAGCCCAATGGGCTATGTGGGAGTGGAGAATTGAAGAGCCAGGTGGGGACTGGTGCAACAGATTTGGGGCGAGGGTCAGCTGGAGCGCCAGTTGGTGGGACTGGCTGTCTGGGAGTTGTGAGATCTATGGTGGCAGTGGTAGGGGATGGAGTCCTGGGTGGGTCGGGTAGGGTGGGTGCATCCTGGTCCATGACATCCTCAGGACCTTGTACACCCTCAGGGTCAGAGGGGGCGTCATAATGAGTGCGAGGGAGGGGGCGGGATGGGCAGGAACGGTCCGTGGCAGGATGGGGTCCTGCACAACTAGAGCACATGAGGGGGGAGGCGGGACAACACCCCGCAACGGGCTTAGTGTTCCCGCCTTTGGGGCATGTGGAGTTAGGGCAGTGGTGGGCCGCTCGTGTATGTGCTAGAGCACACAGGGGACAGGTGGGGGTGGAGGCTTTGCACATAGGGGAGGGGTGGCCATAAAGCCAACACTTCTGGCATTGCATAAACTTGCCACAGAAGAGGGCCATTTCGACTTTGCGCTGACGGGAGAAGAGACGGATGCTGGAGCCAAGCCTGTTTACATCGTCAGGGGCCACGGTGACTACAACAGACGTAGTGGTCTTTGTTACTCAAATGTCAGGGTCGGTTTGGAGGAAGCGTGCTGGGTAGATAACGACATCAGTTGCATTGCGAACTGATTCAGAGAGGGCCTGGAAGAGGTCAGCCTGGTCCTCCGGAAGGTAGGCTGTAGGTAAGCTGTGGATGGCCAATTGGACCTCATTTTGGGCAGGGCGGAGAGGACGGTAGGAGTTGTTTCCTACTGGAAAAGCTTGGTTAAGACGGTTAGTCCTGGCTTCATAGTAGGGTGAGTAAGCAGTGGAGGGTGTGTATGGGCCAGTGCACAGGAGGGTGAGAGATCCTTTAGGATTGACACATGCAGAAAAGGACTAGGGAAAGGATAGTTGACCTGCCTCAGGACGGCAGCCATCAGGTGGGGGGCGGTGGCTGCCATACGGTCAGCATCTGCATGAGGTGCAGGAGAGGTGTGAGGGGCGCAGAATCTGCCCTCGGCGGAGGGAAACGGTGCTGGACCTCGAGACTGAAGGCTCCCTTAACTAAGGGTTTTTTTTTTTATTTTTTGATTATCTCTTTGAATTACTGTTCAAGGTACAGAAACTACATGAAGCGCAAGCTATGGCAGAAAGAAAGCTCCTACTACAGTCCACCCCATCCCCACGCAGCTAAAAAAACCCTCTCTCTGAAACAAGTTTGGCACTTGGGTAGAAAAAACTACTAAGAAGAAAAAGGCCTGAAATATTTCAAACGACAGTAATCCTTTCACCTCCGCAGACGAGCGACATAGGAAATAAACAAAGTCCAACAGTGAACAAGAACCAATACCCCAAAAGGAAACAAAAAACCTAAGCAAGAAACCAACCTGAACCATCAATTTGGCCAATGGCACAACATCCCATATCCTGCTAATCCATAAGGGTATGGCGGGGGGCGGGGGCAATTATATCCCAGGCACGAGGAGGTGAAAGGAATCAAGCCGAAGGAGGTCGGTAAGCTGATAAAGGAGTATGGAGTGTGTGGTAGACAATGTAAATCGCTGGATCCTCTGGAAATCGTGGCAGTATGGTGCCAGCAGAAGGGTGGAGCAGTAGGGTGCCAGCCAGGAAGCAGTAGGATACCAGCCGATCAACCGTCATGAGGAGAGATGAGGCGAGGATGGAGGTGGGGTAGACTCTAGGACCAACGGAGTCATGTGCGTGGCCATCTAGGCAGTTCTCATCAAAGTGAGAGTGGGAGAATTGACCATCAGACTGCTATTGCAACTGTAGGCCTGTAGAAAGTTTCCCCCTACTTCAACTCTGTCTCCCAGCCGTATCGGGAGGTCAGAGGGAATTCCCGACCGTGCAAATGTTAAGCGAGGCAGAGTAAAAAAAAAGCTAAGCGAAGCAAAACAAAAGCGGGGAAAGGAGAGGAACTATCAACAGAGATGGCAGAAGAGGAGGGAAGAAGCTCGAAGGGGTAGACCCTAAAAGAATGGAGAGGAGGGAATCATTAAGACAAATCTCCACCCCGTGGGATGGCCACAAGGCGGAGTTGAGTCGAAACAAAAGTGGTGATGATTTCTTGTGTTGTAGAGATTTCAATCACTGAGTGTGTAGAGGAGATGGAGGATGTCCCTTAACTACGGAGTTGTGAATTTTTATTTTTATTTAATTGATTATCTGATATATTTGGTGTTAACGTACAGGAACCAGAATGGAGCGCTGGCTATGGTATAAACGAAACGTTGATTCCAAACGTGCAAGACAAAAGAAATAACCGCATAAGTTCTCCCCTAGTGTTGACCATACCGTCACCGCGCCTAGCCATGGCGACTAATTCAGAAAGTATAGAATGAAATGATACCAAAAGAAATTATAACTGAAAGGAAAGATATCGCAGGAAAGTCAAAACCACTCAGTCTGAGTCATAGTTGGAGGAGGAGGAGGCAGCAGTAGCAAGAACCGCTGGCATAGTGGGCAGGGAGTTCGTGCGAGTAGCGTGGATGTATGAGGCAAGACCAAGGATCATGTGCAGGTCAGCCCAAAGTGGAGAGCCATGGTCAATCGTAGACAGCTGCGGAAGGTAAAGCTGGTGTTCTCGGGACTCGGAGGGGCAGTGGAGAATTGGATGCTTGAAGGTTTCGTCCTCTAAGTCGGAGGAAGGGCAGGTGGGAGAGTGATCGGCATCGTTCCATGAGGTTTGCGCAGCAAGATAGCGCTTGACAGCGCGCGTTTGGTGGATTCGCCCAGCTGTGAAGCGGTCGAGGCCCATGAAGGCATGTGGGTGTAGGGACGGCTTGTACTGCTTGTAAGGAGGGTGTGGGGATAGGAGTGTCCAATCAGTGAGGAGGTCCTTTCTGCACTTCTCCGTCATCAATTTGTAGGAGACAGCACCCGGGATCGGAGGAGGGGGGGCTAAAGCAGTACCTGGTAGGAGGTGTAAGTTTATCTGTAGGAGTTTGAACCCGTCCGGTGCCACCTTGACCAAGAGGTGACACATTTCATCGATTTTGAGGTGGAGCGGACGGCGGGTATGGGCCCTGGTTGGTTCCAGCGGAGGGGGATGTAGTTGGCCCTCAGGCCAAGAAGGAGGTGGCGGGTGGAGTCCCCTGCCCTAAAGTTGGAGAAGGATGGAAATAATGGAGGCAGCCAGGCTGCGGCTGGGGTGATCTCGGAAGGGGAGCAGGCCAACCGTAGTACGGCCATCGTGCGGCGATGAGGGAGGAGCAAGTTGAGAGGGGGAAGGCAAGCCTCAGACGGAAGGATAGATACTCGAGTCGATGAGAAGCAGTGAGTGACCCATCGTTGGACCATGCTCCAAAAGACCTCCATCTTAGCCATCCTCGCAGTGTTGGGGATGAGGAGGTCAGCTCCGTAGTTGAGGATCGGTAGCAGCAGGCCCATGGCCAGTCTGTGGTTCAGGTAGGGGACTATGCCTATGCCAGGAGGGGAGAGTTGCCTGATGTGGCCTAAGGCCCCCTGAGTGAGGGCTAGTCTTTGGAGGAAGTGGGTGGAGGTTTCCATCGTGGGTTAGAACCAGTATCCTAGCCATCGGACTATGGAAGAGGGGTGGAAGAGACTCCCATCGCGAGAGACAGGGGAAAGTTAGCGGGGAGAGCGATCCCTAGGAGTTCGCCAGTGGATGAGTGCAGTTTTGGGGATGGAGAAGGAGACTCCAAGTGGGGTGGCCTTCCTTCAGAGGCCGGTGTAGTAGTGTTGAAGAAGCTGTGTGTTCCTCCGGTATGACCCAGACCCAACAGTAACAGTAAAATCATCAACATAAGAAAACATACTCCCCTTTGGGATAGACAAGTGCAGGGAGGAAAAATAAATTAAAAATAACAAATGAGAGATAGGAGAGCCCTGGGGGGCACCCACATGAACAGGCAAGAAAATACTAGGGGAGCCCAGCAAAATCAGGCGGCATTTGCGGTCAGTCAAAAAGGAATTAACCCAAGAAACTATATAAGAAGATACGCCTTTGGCGCGAGGTACGGAAGATAAACCAGTAGAGGAAATATTATCAAAGCCTCCAGTAATATCAAGCAAGAGGATAGAGGTCTTGAGGCCTGCACGTTGCAGCAGGCGGACCTCGTGAGTGAGGGCAGCACTTGTGTCAAAGGTGCTGACGCCGGGGAGCGAGCTACATTAGTTTGAGTGGATGAGGTCAATGGTACGGGCCATTAGCGAAAGGCAGGTTGCCATTATCCTTTCCAAAATCTTGGAGATAGTTTCTAGGAGGACAATGACTTGGAAGGAGGAGGGGGAGTTGTAATCAGATTTGCCAGGCTTGGAGAGGACAATGGCATTGGCTCTTTTAAGGGAGGAGGGGTGGAAGCCATAGGTCAGTAGTGGACCTAGGAGGGAGGTGAGGAATGTGGGGTTGAGGTTGTTGATCCATTTCCATATGCCATAGGGGATCAGGTCGGGCCCAGGGGCTGAGGTGTTGGAGGACTTGCGGAGGTTGAGGGAGACTTCCTGTTTCTGAAGTGGCAGGAAGTCCGCGAATGGTCGCAGGATTGATGTTAAGGATTGGTGATCTTTAGGAGGAAAAAAGTGCTGCAGGAGGGAGGTGTTGACTTCGATGGGTGTCGTGGCGTTGTGAAAGGAGGGGAACCGATTAGTGGGGCACCCCATACCGATTTGGAGTCCAAGGAGGCGAGGAAAGATTTCCAGTGTGATTCCTTGGCCTTTTTTATGGCCTTTAAATAAGCGAGGCGGGAGGCACGAGTGCTGTCGGAGCGGGTGGTGGAGTGAGACATGCGTGATATTCTTACCTCTCTGTTGAAGGCTTGGCGCACCTGCGATAGTTCAGCTGTCCACTATGGCTTTGACCTGAAGTAAGGACGTTTGTTTAGTGTGTGCTGGGCTAGGAGGGAGGTGATTCTGCGCAGGTGGCGGTCGAACCAAGCACTAAGTGAGGCTCAGGTAGGGAGCGGGGGAGGAGGTAGGACCGATACATCCTTTATGAGAGGGGAGAGTGTGTGCCAATCCGTTTCGGTCCAGTTAGGAGTATGGTCAGGCTGTCGTAGGAAGGGCGGGGATAGTGCTATTGTGATTGGGACATGGTCAGAGCCAGTGAGTGGGAGGGTGATACTCCATGAGCTAAAAGCGGGGGCAAGGGAGGGATTTGTGAAGGCCAGGTCTAAGACTCCAGGTCTGGATGTGCCATCAAAGGGGAACCTATGTTACGATCCTATGCGGTAAGCTGGTTCTGCAACTGGTAACTACTTCTCTTTGGGGTGGATGAATATGACCGGGCCGTTGTTGTAATCCGGTATGGGGCGTGGCGCTAATCTCAGCCACCAGGGTACGAGTACTATTGCAACGAGTAGTACTAGGCGGAGTTCCACTATTGCTCTTGGGCCTATGCCTACGTTGTCTTGATAGCTGAACTCTATGGTTCCTATCGCACAACGCCAATAGGGAATGGAACGGTAAAGAGGTAAAGTAAT
>QFET01009566.1:0-14700 GCA_003316355.1 Tuber calosporum | reverse complement strand
TTTTTTTCTTTTCTTTTCTTTTCTTTTTCTTTTCTTTTTTCGTTGAGAATAGAAACAATGGGTGGGAGTTGAGAAGGAGATGGCGATGATTGTGAAGGGTGAAGGGAATGTGAATGGGTAAATTATTTGAGTGTTTAAGGGAGGGTAAAGATGAGAGAACAAGAAGCGCGAAAGATTTGGTGTGGAATAGGGAGAAACAGAGAAGAAGGAGGGGGTGTTGGAAGTTGTTTTGATCGCAGGAGTAACGAGACGACGAAGAAGGGGAGGAGAAGGAGAAGAAGGAGAAAGAGAAGGAGAAGAACAGGAAGACAAAGAGCTAGAGGAAGGAGATGGAGAAGAGAAGAGAGACCGAAGGCTGCGTGGCCAGAATGTGGACTTTTTGAGAACGTCAGAAGCTTTTCAACCAACAGTCATTTGGCTTTTATGGGGAAAGAAGGATTAATTTGCACTCATGGCAACAGAAAGTATGTAAGAGGAGCTAGGAGGAAGCAACAGCAGCTTCCGTGTCTCCTGAACGAATGGATCGAATGGCGGTTGTGCGTGCTAGGCTATGGGCAGCAACCGCCGCGGACAAGAGAGCAACTACAGAGAAGGGAGGAAGGGAAGGAAGGAGATTAGATTATGTGTGTGTGTTCCTTCAGAGGGCAACAAAGTATGGCAGGCAGGCAAAGCAAAGCAGGGTGGATGAGGCGGATGGAGTGGATGGATGGATGGGAAGGGGGAGAAGGAGAGGAGGGTTTGAGTTTAGTTAGCAAGTTAGTATTCTTATGTATATGCAGTTTACAGAGGGCGTGGTATAGAACCCCCTCCCTCCTCTCGCTCTCCCTCCCCTCCATTCAAATTCCCCGCTCGCCCTTTGTTCACACCCCCAACCAACGCGTTCCTGAAGATGGTTGTAGTTGTGGTCGTAGTTGTGGTTGTGGTGGTTGTGGTGGTGATGGTGGTGCTGGTGGTGCTGGTGCTGGTGCTGGTGCTGGTGCTATGGTACCGTGCCTCTGTTTCTGGCTGTGGTGCGGTCGACGTTGGGTGGAGCGAGTCCTATGACCTTGAGTGAAAGGCTTTTCTTGTCCGCCGCTGCTATCATAATACGGCCTTCCACCGCTGCCGCTTGCCTGCCTGTGCCACATACTTGTACAGTACGAACACGGTACTCGTACTCGAGTACATGATACCAGATGCGCTGGTCTCCTTCTCTTCTCCTTCAATAATAAATGTCTCGCCCCACCTCCCATCCTTATCTATTCATCAGATCTGATAAATAGGATAAGTTACTTCCAATCAAAAACCAGAAAAAAGCCTCCCATGTTATCAAGAATTGCCGCAAACCTAAATGCCGGTACTCGAGTAGTTGTTCCAGAAAACTCAATCTCCTATGGTTTACCCGGGATGGCACCTACGCAGGCCCTGGGGAAGGGGAAAAAAAAAAAAAAAAAAAAGAAGGGGGACCCTGGCCGTAAATCACGAATCATTGTAACTATCAACGACATCCATCACGCTCAGTATTCCTCCCCAAGCACATGCTACCAGGCTCGATATGACCATGATGATCAAAGCTAGGAATCTCGTCCTTCAGCCAATGAAGCTAGCATGTTGTGTTATGAAGAGGGATGGCTGCTCCATCGTGCCGCCAAAAGCCCTTCACCCCGTCAAACACCGGTCGCAGACGAAACACCCTCCGCGTGTTCTGTGATGTCCAGTGCAAACTCTTTTCAATAAGCTGTTCCTGGCGATGAGTGAAAGAATGTTGAGAGGAGACTGTTGTTCAGAAGACGAGGTTTTCTATTACGTGGTCCGTGCGCGTGCCAAGACTTAGGCTGCATTAGTGTGTGTGCGGGTTGTGCTCCAACCCCACGTCACCGCGCCCTTCTCCTGACGTCCCCTATCAGATACAAGTACTGTATGATACCGTATTATGATAATATCAAAATGAACTGCATGATATTATTATAAATAACCTGTAAGGAAATGGAAAACAAATAAATAGAAAATTCCCTATGTACTCTTACAGTGCAGCATAGTACGGTACTCGTACTTGTACAAGTACCAGGGGGTATGTTTTATGTTTTCGAACACACCAATGTAATATGGCTTTCCAGCAAAAAATGCTCAAAAACTGGTGGGTCACAAAGCGGTGTGTTCGAGAACATACCCCCTATGCCTTGTAAGAAAACATCCCCCCTGTGCCTTCTACGGATTTCCTGGGCGCTCTGATGGAATAAGGGAGACCAGGTTCCGTCAGGTGATTTATGAGAGCGGGAGGCTTTGACGCTCTTACAAGTATGGTGGTTTCGGAAAGAACTATTTGACAGGGAATATTTTTCTTGGGCAGCTCTTGACATGCATATGCGGTATGATAAGTGATAAAAACCAGGGAGTAAATATTTCTGCTCCGATACTGTAATCAAGCGTCAAGTAGAATAGTTTCTTCGGTGCGAAATCGCCCGGAGCCTCTATCGGCAGCATTGTCTTCCGCCGCTTGGTGGTTCTACGGCACGGAACTTGACCTGGCCACTCGGATCTACCCCGCGCTGGGGGGTTGTTGCTCAATGAATGAATGAATGAATGAATGAGGCTGGTGAAACATTTCGATAACGCTAAAGTAGGAATGGTATGCACAGTATCATACTCTTACTTGTCCAGTACAGAGAAGGGATTATTTCGCAGGTTAACCTAAATTAACTGTGCCAAAATATCTCCCCTGGCACATGTAGAATACCGGTAACTTAGGTCTCGGCTTGAAACTCGAGTAATTTATTTCCAGTTAAGGAAGGACACTTTCCGGATCTCTTTGTTTTCCCAACTGTCATAGATCTGTGGGCGCAGCACCGAAGGACCAAGGGAGGATGCAATGTCTGGAAACAAGTTTCAGAACAGTTATTTGAGGTTAATCGGGAGAATCTGTCCCTGCCTACAGGGGTTTATGGTTCCCTACCCCATACGATACCAATGCCCAGGATCAAGTTCATGGGCAGTTATTTCAGGTTAACCCGCAAACAACCCCTGCTTTCTAGGGAGACATCTCTCCTGGCATGTGTATCATAATATGATACCATAGTATTTGAGATTTAAATTTAAGCTCTCTATTTTGAGGTTTTCTTTCTGTAGCATCGGACGCAACGGCAGCACAGTGCCAAGCGTGCTCGGAAGCACTGGTACAATATTACGGCCTGCAAAGTGGCTGCTGTGACAGAAGCTGCGTAATGATGGCCTACAGCGCCGAACGTTCTAGCACGAGAAGCTGTGGCGGAGCAAGTTACCAACTGAAGCTTGGCGGGCTTTACATCCGAATTAGGCTAAGGTTAGGGTTCCTCACACCTGCGGTTCTTAGAACCACCCCTCGCTGGCGTCGTCTAGCTGCCCGTCGCCATCGCCTCTAATCCAACCTTCTCCACACGACATCGCGCCGCTTGAGCTTTTGACTTTTTTTATATATTCTACTGCGTTCTCTTGCTCACAGCGCCATTCTCGCTACAACATCTTATAGTCTCTCCTTTGCTAAGGTTCCTGATCTATCCGCCATGGGTCCGAGATATGAGAGAGTTTGCGCCCCTTATCCAATCCAAGCCCTCCTTATTTGCTACCCCAATACTTACTCCGCACCTCTCTAGATTTCTGCCAAGGACGATGAAGACCTCGACGTTCACGGGAACGTAGCAACTGACTCTTCGACATCTACCGTAGCTCGGCCGGGTGTCGGTCCTTCGGTTCAGATACCCAACTCTCCTCCTCCTTCCTTCCACTCACGTTCAGGCACACCCGACCCGGACTCTGCCCTATCAGAGTCCTTCGATAGCCCGAGCGATGGTGAGGATGATGATGATATGAGAAACGTTCGGGGTTCCCAAAGCTCGAGCTTCAACCATGAGTCAATACCCCTGGTACCAACCACAACAACCGTACCGTCCGTGCCTGCATCCTCTGCTACTACTTTTGCAGCGATGCCTGGAAGAGCTGTTGGTGGAGGGCAGACGGATGGAGTGTTTGCGAATCTAAGTGCGAAGCCTACAGTGGCTGAGAAACTCGAAGAACATCCTCCCGTAAGTCTTGAAGGGGGTTGATTGGAGTTTCCTTCTCATGCTCACGTCATTTTGCAACAGTCTTACGAGCAAGCAGCAGCTGATGCAACACCCCCATATTGGGAAACTACGATCCTTGCCCCTGGCATGTCCGCGGATGAGGTTTTCATTGATGGTTTACCAGTTGGTTCTGTTTTTGCTTTTATTTGGAATGCAATGAGTATGAAAGACCCCCCTTTGTTGATGGAGTGGACAGTGCTAACTCTTCATCAGTTTCAATGTCATTCACATTCGTTGGATTCCTTCTCACTTATCTCCTTCACACAACTCACGCTGCAAAGAACGGATCCCGTGCTGGGTTAGGGATTACACTGATTCAATATGGATTCTACATGCGTTCCCGTCCTGACGACTACACTGGCGGTACCCCACCCCCAGAAACCGAGCCGTCAGAGCCGAATTCCTACGACTTTGGGGTTGCCGATATGGTCACAGACACTCCAGAAGACGGCATAGGGCGAAATGAATGGATCAGCTACGCACTGATGGTAGTCGGCTGGTTCATTCTTATCAGATCTGTGAGTAGCTTTATGAGAGCCAGAAGGACTGAACAGGTCGTGTTGGCGAGCCCAGATCGTGGCCTTGGCACGGCTGTTATTGCCGATGACGAACAACCTACCCAAGCAGTATAATGTCCCCCTTGGCTGCGGGACTTTCCTTTCACCTTGCTCTCTTTTACCTATTCTCTAGGCCAATAGGCGACAAGCCCAGACATTACTCCTTGTGTTTATTGATTACTTGCCGCTCTCTGCGATTTGGGCAGTTCTTGTGTGTGTTTTCTCTTCAGGTGCAGGATGGAATAGTATGGGAGGGTTGGGCATAGTCATTTAGTCTGCGGATGGTCTATCTTTATCTTGAAGCGTTTCCTTTTCGTTACCCTCGTCGCCCCCCCCCCCTTTTTTTTGTCTAGTCTGTTTCGTTACCCGGCTATAAGCTTTTTCCTTACTTTCAGAATTATGTTGTAGAAAATGGTATTTGCATGTAAGATATATCGAAATATCTCTTTGGCTTATAATCATTCTGTGAGGCGCACGATCGGACTAACCCACTGCGCATAATAACCTACGGAGACCGTGTAAAATTACACCTGGCACCTTCAATACTTGAGAATCAGTTGTGTCCTCGTTATCCACTCGATGATCTACGGTACGAGTGTCGTGCCGGTATTTCATACCTTGCAAATTACCGTATTGCCCCGCAGTCTAAGTGCAATTAGGTACACAGCACTGCATCAACTTTTTCACCCGCGGTCTGCATACTGCGGTGGGTGATGACGTTCCCGCGGGGTTCGAACTACATACTATACCTTACCACATTTCACCCCAGAACAATTACCCTTTCCCCGCCATCATTCCCTATTTAACCACCATAGAGAGCTAACGTTGATCCCTTTACCTAACAACAACAAACGGAGCCTCCGCCATCTGATCAGCCGAAATTTCAATCATTCTGAGATTCTTCGGATTATTCAAAATGAGCTGGAGATGCTCTTCTACTAGCAACGAAGGTCTTATAGCCAATCTTTTTAGACATGGACTTATCAAGAACGATACCATACGGGAGGCGATGAGAAAAGCAAGTTTTCCATACGAGATTCATGTCAACTATGAGTTTGGGAGAACTGAAGAATATAATCTAATCATCGTAGGTCGACCGAGCCCACTTCAGTCCCATAATGCCATACGAAGACTCTCCCCAAAGAATCGGATACGACGCTACTATATCTGGTATACCCTTTAACCATAACATGTTTAAATCTGATCTAACGGGCCATGTACCGCAGCACCTCATATTCATGCTAACGTTAGGCATCATTTCCCCGTCACCTATCACAGCTAGTTCACCGAGACCCATTACTCTGGGACCTGAAGCATGCTGATATGTGTGATTAATTCGGTTAGGCCGCTGAGGCTCTCTTAGATCGGCTGGGCCCTGGGAAGAATGTTCTTGATGTTGGAAGTGGCAGTGGATACCTCACGGCTGTCCTCGCGCACTTAGTGGTGGGGATCCCCTAAACTCTTTCACTGTTTTTTTCGCACACAGTTATCGGAGGTATTAACTGTCCTAGACCCCTGGCGGAACAGTAGTCGGCATAGAACATATCCAACAATTATGTGACCTCAGCATGGAAAACCTAAAGAAAGACCCCGTACACTCCGGAATGCTCCAGGATGGGAGAATAAAGATTATTCGAGGTGATGGAAGACTTGGTCATCCTGAAGGGGGTGAGTTACTCTAATTGATTCCAGGAGATTTTCGTGGTTTCGGGGCTGAGATTCGGCAGGGCCTTATGATGCGATCCACGTTGGTGCTGCGGCATCCATTATGCCCCAAGCGCTTATCGATCAACTCAAGGCTCCCGGCAGGTATGCGCACAGATCTTCCACCAAGCGCGAGCCTATTGATTACTTAATTGACCCAATATGCGACAGGATGTTTATACCAGTTGATGGAGGCTTCAGTCAGTATATTTGGCAGGTTGACAAGGACGAGGAAGGAAACGTAAGGAAGGAAAAGCAGTACGCAGTCCTGTATGTTCCACTCACCGACGCAAAGGATTTTCGCGACGGAAATTAAAGAAGTGATATGTGCCCTTGATTCTCTCGAATAGGAACTCTCCATTGTAGTATGTCGTAGCTTGTAAGGTGCCTAATAATCAAGGAAACCAGAAGAGCAGCAGTGGACCTCACGATAACCAGTTACTATGAAGCGATCTGCTGTTGGGAACCCCCCAACCCGTAGGCTACCTACGTGGACAGGACGGGATGAGGTGGGGTGTCCAGTGCGAGTACGATACTCGAGCGGGCTGCCGCACTTATCCCCCCATCACAAGTCCGGACTCTGAACCCAATTGGCTTTCATTCCATCTTCCCTTTCCGCTTTCCCTCTCTCCCTCTTCACCTTCCACCAACCTCCTCTCCCTCTTCCTTTCTTGGTTTCACATTTGCGCGAAGTGCGCGTGCCTGAGAACAGCTGACATCCACGATGGTGCACATGATAAACCTCTTTACATATATGCCCCCACTTTCGGGAGCGAATGTCCCTTTCTCTCCCGGAGCATAGAAAAAAAGGACATGGAACAAGAAAAAACGATCCTATGATATTATTCTGGGAATTTGGGATTTGTGAGTTATACCTACTTGAATAGTGCTGCGATGAGCGTACTGTCGTCAATCACGGAACCGTCATGGAACCTGCCTGATACTCAAATAGTGAGGCTCAAGCAAAAGTCGTTTGGCCAAAAGACGGATCTTCGTTCTTGGCACTAACCAGCTTCCCTCTTGCTTTGCCACAGCCAGGCTGAGCATTGTTCACCACTGTCAGCCAACGTCAACACCAGGCCAAAATTAGCCACTACAAACCGCAATGATTGATTCGACGATGGCTGCAACAAAACCAGTTACAATTTCTGTGTCTACTATCGAAGTATATTCCCCTTGCTTACCTGCTTTCACTAGCTACTTTTTCACGTGGATTCTGCAATTGACTCGACCAATAACAGGATCGTCTGCGATCACACTCTCGCGCATTTGCCTCCCTGCTGGAATTGATTCCGGCAAAGTATTACTATGGCGATAAAGATAACACGGTAGGTTCTCTTCCTTTGTTCATACTTGCCTTACCTTTTCTATCTCGAGGGAGAGGCTCATGACATCCGCTGCGGTAGGGGCAATGGAACAAACGCAAGCAAACCAAAGCGCAAAACGTCCTTGCGAAGAGGGCGAGGTTGGACCCTGGCGCACTTTGTGTTGAGCTTGAGCCTGAGCCGGCGGATAAGGAGAAAGAGAAGTTCAAGAACAAGACTAAGAAGAAGGGGCAAAAACAAAAGAGGTCTTCTACCATTACTACGTCTACTATTGTTACTGGTAAAGGTGGTGGGGATGAAGGCGATGACAGCAAAGGCATCGAAGAAGCACGAGAAATCGCCCTGGATAATTTCACTTTTACGACAGAGTTAGATGCTTGGTCTTCGCCACCCACTACTTCTACCTCTGATAAAAAGCATATTATCAGTGCTACAGCTGCTGCTAGCGCCGAATACGCAACAACTCGAGAAGATCGGCGCGCTCGACCTACTCCGGAGACCCAAGGCCATCCTTATTCTCCCACTATTTCTACGAATAAGTCATCCAAGAGGAAAAAGAACGCTGGAGCCAAAAAGCGCAAGGACCAGAAGCGGCAGAAGGCCGGTCAACATTCATGACAATCGACCGGCCAATGGGTGGAGCTCCTAGTAGCGGGGTGTTCAGGAACCATGGTGGTATACTCTACATGTTATACTCCTGGGATGTCTGGTTTAATTTGGTAGAAATATCATGTCTTTATCTTACCTTTCTAGCTCTCTCTATCATCACGTCTGTCATTGCTGTGCCTTCTTGGACTTGTGGGACAGGCTCAATTCTCTATCAATCTATCCTTTCACCTATATCCATGTCATTTTTACCAGTCATCTCATTACAAGTACAAACACAATCCCTCCAATTCCCGTCCCTCAACCCTAACCCCTTGGCACCCCATCCTACCCTCACCACTATTCTAAGATCATGGACGAGATTAGGCCGAACAAAGGAGATGGAGGGAAATGACATGGGGCTTAAGAAAAAATGGGACAGAAGGGAAAAGGAAAGAGTACAAACAAGCCACTGGTACGAAAGAACTAACACATGCTTTTAACCAGCGCCAAACCCATGCTAGAACCCCGGTATGAAACAGAGAAGCACTACGATAAAACGACAAGACAGGACACTGGAGGAGAAAGGAAGAACTAAATGGCGGACATATTAGTTCGGCGCTCCCAGTAACTGATTGACCGGTAATACGCAAGGAAGACATTGAAGACATATACTTACATTTTTCATCTTCTGAGGATATTATGCTGCTCTAGGTAAGCATAGCGCATAGAAATCCCCCAGGCGAGAGCAACAGATCTAGCAACGCTGTTCCCGACGATTTTGAATGCCTGTGCATTACTCCCGAGGAGGACTTCGTCATCCGGAAACGATTGCACACGGCGGGCTTCCATGACTGTGATGAGGCGATCCTCCATCGGATGGAGCCAAGTACCCGTGAAGGCGCATTGGGGGGTCAACTGAGTAGTCACAGTACGACAAAGGCCGTCTTGATGAACTCTAGACCAAGAGCGGCAATGATGAGCCAGTTTAGATCTAGTGGTAATGTCGCCGCCAAAGAGCCTTGGCATCGCGCCCGTGTCCAGGGCCTTCCGCCAGGATCTATTCTGTCCGAATTTGGGAACATGGGAGATCAAGCTCCTGGTCAAGTTATTCTCTGTACGGGAGTGGCGGTGATCGGGGAACGGGATGCATGCCCCAACGTGCCCAGTGCCGATATCCGGAAGGCCTCGCATCCCATTCTTAAAGGTGACAAGGCTGTACGGGCAGGGTCCTGTGGTCTCCCTGTTGGCAAACTTTTCTCCATTGGGGGCGGCAAAGAGGCCACTCCTTTTCACAATTGGTCCATGGTCATGACTGCGAGCTGGGCGAGGCGGCAGACCTGTTCCCGGGGCTGCGATGCTTAGAAAGAGTCTAGTTCTTGACTGGGCACTCCCAAAGGACCAGCTGTCAAGAGTGAATTGCTGGGTCTGATAACCCATCCCAACGATGCAACACACGAGTTGAGCAAATACATTAACATCGACCCCGCTGTCAAGTTTCCTTGTGGCCGCAAGTCCGCTCACATTCTCAAGTAGCGCATACCTAGGACGAAAGACGTCCACAGCAGTAGCCACTGAGGCTACGAGGGAGCAATTCCTTAGCCCAGTCTCGTTATTTTTAAGTTGGTTCGCATTTGAGAAGCCCTGACAAGGGCTGCCAGCACTAATAAAGTCAACCTCGTCCTACATCACAATGTCAGTAACAATAAAAGCAAGGACCCAATGTACATCAAAAGCGGATAACGCACAGGATGAGCGACCAGATCACTATACTTTCCACGAATTGCATCCGCCATATAGTTGTTCACACTTCCCAAATACAAAGCAGTGTCTTGGTTACGGAGGTTCGCACGGTATGTTGCCATCGCTGGAACATCGATATCAACGGCCCACTTCATGTCAATGACGCCACCCTCTTCAAGGCCCCTGCCAAAGTTACCACCACCACAGAAGAGATCCATCCCCTTCATGCGCGGCTTGTCATTGGGCAACGGGGAGTCGATACGATATCCCTCCTTCAGGGGTTCTGGGAAATCATCGCGTGTATACAGCTTGATCTTGTGGTCTGTATCCATAGACGCGCTCATGATAAAACAATCGCCAGTCCCATCACGGTCGTATGGCGCCGGAATCTTCCCAGCTTGAACATCTGCTTCTGAGACAAACTGGACGTGACAACGCCTGTAGATAAACTCTGGATCTACAGGCTTTATAGCCGGAGTCCATAAGATCTCGTTCGGTCTAGCATTCGGATCGCGCCGGCTTTTCCTCTCAAAGAGGCGGACAGCAATCATCTCTTCTTTATCGTTGAACGCATGGATCATGACGGGATCCAGCGAGTCGCGATCCTGCTTCTTGCTTCCTAGCAGTACTGTATCGCCAACTTCAAAGTTTAATCTGACTTCATCGTAGGAGGTTATTCCTGGACCGCAGGCGCATGATATTAAATCGGCCTTTTTCAAGGTCATAAACGCAGGATCTGAAGTGCGATACTTTTGGCGAATAAAGAACTCTTTCCCGGATTCACCAGGGCCAACCATGAAGTCAACAGGGACAATTCCGATCAAGTCACTAGGATATATTGGCTCCTCATTGCAATTGCAATGATCGCTAAAAAACAGCTATATCGCTCACTGTCAGTTCCTTTCCCATCTCGAGGGTGGGGTGGATTATGTATTAGCTGGCATTTATCTTACCTCATTGTGGTGTGGATAGTCCCCCTTCGCCAGGATGGTATCTTCGGGTGCGTACAGCCAGATGACTTTCATTTCTGGTCCCCGACCGGAGACCAACTCGTTACCAACACCGTGCACGTAGGCATACCAAACCATGGTTTTCTTACTCCACTCATCCCCCTCCCGCCTAAGTGCTACGACAGCGCCTGGCTCAACAGAGGTGACCTTCGTACACACGATATTTCCTGCCCTGTCGCGCTTCATACGGCTGGCGATGGGGACAGCGACGGCCTCGAGCGTTTCTCCAATACCTTTTGGCGGGGGAACAACCTTCTTCAAATTCTCACCGAACATTTGTCTGAAACACTGGTGGACCCAAGGAGTAACTACTGTTTTCCCCTCTATGGTTCCTAGAGCAGGGTCGACGGCGGTAAGATATTTCACTTCTTCCCAGAGCTTACATTTATCCAAACCTGTGGAGCCAGTGAAGGCTTGATTCCATAACCAGTCGCGATGAGCGGCTATGGCCTGGCGAAAATCATCTTTGCCATACATTGCATGCCACTCCTGGAACGTGCTGGAACTAGAGTGGTGGACCTTGAGCCAGTCAATGAAGTCGGATTTGAAGTCTAGCAAAACAACATTCTCCTTTTCAATCATAAAGTCTCTGTTGGTTACATAATAGGTTAGTTGGTCAACAAATGGTTGGATGGACACAAAATGCGGAAACTTACATGACATGCTTGGACAAGTTGGCTAACCAGACGAACGTTTCCCAGTACTCGGAATATTCGTCAGACGGATTCTTCAACTCGTACCAGGTATTGTTTGTGTTTGCGAGGGGAGTCTGAATCCAGATGTTGCCTGAAACGTCATGCAACTCCTTGTTCTCATAGTTCCCAACCGAAAGGATGGAGAACGCAACACCCTCTACATAGTAACTTTTTCCGACACCGTCACTAAGCACTCCATCAAACAAGAGGAGGTTGTCGCCACGATGAACATTCAAGTTACTGAGCAGTGTCATCTCGCCGCTCAAACGTTTCCGAGTTGGGTAATATATTGTGAAGCGATCAAGAGAGAAACTACTAAAGTCCTCTTCAAGCATAATACCACCTGCCCCAGCCTCCTCGGCTTTCTGCAGGCTCTTAGTATGACCAACTCAAATTGAAGTGAGGGGTGAGGGGAAGACTTACTAAAAGCTTTGAAATGGCTCTCATTTCTTTTTTGATGGGCATTCCAAAGTCAAATCCCAGATATTGTGATTTCGGAAACATCAATCGCGGAAGGACAACGCTCGTGAGAAAGGACGATTCGGTTACGTTGCGAACCACAGTCAAGTTCTGATCTTCCTCTTCGTCTAGGAGATTGTCACTATCCACGGCATCAGTCATCTCCTCGAGACCGTCCGACACGACAACATCCCCGAGATCACCTGGCACGGTAGGTTCCTCTGGCACGGCACACTCTGCTACGGATTGCGAAGCCTTGCCATCACTGCCCTTGCCATTGGTTGTCTCGGTAGCCTCGGTTTCAATGACGATCTTGGTGCGCTTTGTCGGAACATTGACTTCAACCGTGCTCATAATTGAGCGTCTTCTCTTTCCGGACGCCCATACTTCGCTATCGGTTTCCCTAGTCTCTGAGGAAGTGTCCAACAGCATGGAATCGCCCGCAGACTCCGCGCTCTTCCATCCAACATACCCGCTATCGCCAGCAGGGGTTGGTGATCGCGAAACCATGCTTCTATGAAAACAATTTGAGTTTTGAAATATAAGCTTGTGGGTCTTTTGTTGTCCGTGAAGTTTAAGGTTGATATGATGGGAGGGGTATTGGCAGCTTTGGGAGCGGAAGGAAACAATAATGAAAGGAAGGTGGAACGAACCAATGATGGAATACGGACTAAAGAAAGTGACGGGAGACAACGAACAATTGAAGGGGTAAAATGATATTTAGTGTGGTAGGGTGAGGCACCAAAAAAAGGTGCTGGCGGTGGAGGAGAAGGGGAAGGGAAAAGTGGTTGTGGGGAAGATAGAGGTGGGATGGCGAACAGAAGAAAAGATGGAGGAGGTGACGAAGACAAGGAAGGAGAAAAGCCCTAACGGGAAAAATGTTAGAGAGTGTGAAGAAAAGAAAAGAGACAGGGATGAAGAGAAACAAAACCGCTGAGGAGGAGTGCTAGCGCAATCGCTCCCAAGTAACAATTAATTGCGAATCGGGTCGCAGGGGAAAGGCTCGAAAAACAGCGGCGGTAGGAATGGGAAGGACAAAAAGTTACAAGGTTGCAAATATCAGGGCGCAAACGAACGGCCGGAAGGAAAGGAAATGTAAAAATGGAAAGGGAAGAAGATGCTAGCCTCGAACCCCTCCCCAGGGATTCGCAATTCACAGTTGGGAAGCGATACTAACCTTAGAAGTTTGGAAACCTTTTGCGATCGACAGTCCCGACGATCAATTCCTTGCGCCCTTCGCACGAGTACCCACCCGTCCTTCTGCTGTTGACTCCCGGCGCACGGGTTGGTTTACAGCGGTGCACAGTTTCCGTACAGTCGTAACTTCGTGGGTCTCGTCGCGCGTTGGCTCGAAGTCAATGCCAAAGTTTAGAAAGAAGGTGGAGAGAAGAAAGAGAACAGATGTTGTGGTGGTGGTGGTGTTGGGGGTAGTTGTGTGTGTGTGGTTGATCGGAGGTAGATGTCGCGGTGTGGTAGTGGGGGGAACGCGTCAAAGTTTCGGGTGTCGTGTGGTTAGCGTGTTCTGTATGTTTGAGCGACGGATGGGACCATATGGCAAGGTAAGGTTTAGTTTTAGCGTGGAGACTACCGATAGGGGGTTCCTAGCCACTTTTTATTTATTTTTCTTTCTCCCCCTTTTTTATTTTCCCTTCTTATGCACTGGATTGGGATACTGTACGGGGTAAAGTATGCAGTTGAAAAAAAAAGATGGAAATACAATACTGTACTATACGTACTATACGAGTAAATGCGATATAAATAAGGCGCTCTCTACTTTCTTTTTTGTTCCCAACTGATTTGGGACGCTATCTGATGTTGTATTCTGTCCTGTTTGTTGACTCATTCATTCGTTCTCCTCCTTCTATACGAGTACTCGTACGAGTACAAGTGCAATACATTGGAGTACAAGTACACGATGAGACAGTACGGCACTAGTACAATAGCGAGGCGCCATCCACAAAACACCGTACTGTAGGGTATCATACTTGAAAGAGAACATAATCCGTGAACGCCGCAGACCAATCCATCCATTCAACCATTCATGAATACCATACGGTGCTCGTATCATACTCTACCTATTACCGTATGCCACCAACAATAACATACACACATACACACCCTGTACCACCACCACCACCACCACTATCACCGCAGCAACACGAGTAGCCGACCGACCGACCAAGAACCATCAATTCATTATATCATCATACAAACAAAGATACCGAATACGGTACCGCACGAGTACAATGCATTGATATCTCATCAAAACAATACAATAAGAACAAGGACTTTTTTCCTTTCCTTTCCTTCCCTTCCCTTTCCTTTCACAAACACATACACACACCCCCTCTCTCTCTCTCTCTCTCTCTCTTATTCAACTATATACTTCTTTATTCATTCATCCATTCATACATTCATCCATCATTTGTCTATTCCCTCCCTTGAACCAATTCAAATCACAATCTTACAAAACCGGCCAAGTATAATACCATACCATACCGTAGTGAGAGGTAAAAATGGTATTTTTTTTTTTTTTTTTTTTTTTT
>QFET01009564.1:0-45322 GCA_003316355.1 Tuber calosporum | reverse complement strand
GGGTCCCTTAGGCCCTGCCCTTGACCTCTGCACTACCAGGCCTATGAGGCCCGCCCAGTCTGCCCCTGGCATGTCCAGGTCCTCCTCCTGGCATGGTGCCCGAGCTACCCAGGTGGCGCCCAGCCCCTCTCCTGCCCCTCGCGATCCAATGGGGTCTGCCTAATAATGGATTGCACAACTTCCTCCCTAGTGCATGGGGCCCCTAAAGCCGCATCCTTTCTCTCCCTTGCTCAACACAAATGCCTGGGTAGCTGAGCTGTGTTTTCTTCCTTTTTTCATTCTTTAGTGGAACTTTCCTCTCCTGATTCTCTGGTGTGTATCCTCCCGTTTTTCGAGGACGTGTCCACAACCTTTAATGGTTTCAAGTCCTTCTCCCCCCCCTGTTCCTCCCCCAAAGAGGAACGGGTGGCTGGCTATGTTTCTTCCTCTCTGCAATCCATGTGTGTCATACTTCCTATTTTCTTTGGAAGAACCGTCACCAGGGGCCTTGACTTTTTCCAGACAGAGAAGCTGTTTTGGTTATCCTTTTAGCGTCTTCGGGTACTTAACTGGTACTCTCTCCCTGGCAGGGTCCCCTCCCTGCGTACTATGTCTCCTCTGGAGTTGTTTCCTTTGAACGGGTTTTCTTTCTTTCCTTGGGTGACTTCAACATCCACCACCCCTCCTTTTGATCGGCTACGGAACCACTCCCCCTCCGAGTTAACAGTTTCTTTCCCTTACTTTTCCCGGGCTGCTGAGCTTGGCTACAAGCTCTTCAATACCCCTTGGGTCTTCACTAGCTTCATTTTGGGTGGCGAGGGCAGACCATCTGTGTTAGATCTTTCCTTTGGCTGTCCTGTATTATTTCCTTTCTTCTCCTCATCGAGCACTCCCCTCCACTCAACAGGCTCAGACCATGTCTCCATTTTGCTCTCCTTTAGGCATCCTAAAGACACGTAACCTCCTTCCCGCCCCAACTGGGCCCTGACTGACAGAGACACCCTCTCGTCCCTGCTTGAAGAGCTGACAGTCCCAGCCCCCCCGGGCCTCCCCACCGTTGCCTCACTATCCTTATGGTTCAAGCATGAATTTAAGTCGTCTTCTCTCCCTCCTATGCAACCATACCCCCCTCTCCCTTGCATCTCGCAGGGCCAAGCCCTGGTGGTCACCCCTCCTGTGTACCCTTAGAAAGGAACACCACTACACTGGTCGCAAGGCACGTGCTTCCCGCTCTTCGAGCGATCTCCATGCTGCCAGACTTGCCCGAATCTGCTACTTCAAAGCCATAAAGAGAGGAAAAAAGGTACACTGGATCTCACTCCTCTGCAACGCCACTCCCTCCCCCAATGGGCCACCAAACCTAAGGCCCTAGGCTTCTCCACAACTAGCTTCCCTAATGTCCTAGGGGCTAATACCCCAGTGTCTTTCAATAACGCCCTCCTCAACCACTTATTTGCACCACGTAGCTCTCCCGTGCCACATCCATCCTCCGCCCCTACTCTGACGCCCTTGCGATGTCCTCAAATGAGATCTCTACCGCCCTCATAGCCTCCTCTTCCTCCTCCGCACCAGGTCTGGACACTGTCCCCTATGGGGTATTGAAACTGGTCTACCTCACCTCCCCCTCCCTTCTTGTTTCACTCCTCTCCCCTCTTCTCCTACATGGTTTTCACCCTCCCTCCCTCAAAAAGGCCAATGCCGTGGTCCTGTACAAGCTGGGCAAGACATCATATGACACCCCGGCCTCCTACAGGGTCATCGTCCTCCAAGCAAAAATCTCCACTGTTCAGGAGAGATTTGTCAACTCCCGCCTAGCACTCGTCGCCAGGGCCTCTGTAACAGGCGCTAGCCTCTGTGAACGGTTATACAATAGAGCCTAAGCGGTAGCCTGCTATCGCTTTGGTGTCTAAGGGAGACCTGCTGAAAGGCGAAGACAAGGAGAGTCCAATAGAATGGTTTATAGAGCGAAGGGGAACAATAGGATCGCCGTTCAACCAAGTGTATTCACTGTCTAGGCATCTGTCTGAAGTCTGAAGTCTCCTGCTAGCCAGGAGACCACTCTTAAATACATGAAATCTTTCCTCCAAGAGCTGAGGCTCTGGAAACCCGCAGCCACTATTATTACCGGTGAGTGTACAGCTACCGGAATCCTGTGGCCCTGCCGGAGTCCTGGAAAGCCTGGGGCTTTCCCACAACACTGCCTCTATCCTACCGCCGGTATACATGACCTGTTCCTTCCCTGGGAACTCCTGGGGCACAACCTGCCGATCCTCCAAAGCATACAGTAAGTAGAGCGCCGGAATCTAGAGATTCCGGTAGGGAAATCAATTACAAAAGAAATCAAATCAAAGGAGTGTAATCTGACAAAGGAAAGGCTAACGAGAGTGGTAATAGAGGTACCGGAACATGTACACATGTTACAGCCTCTGACCTCCTCAGTCCCAACCAGTGTGGCTCCCTGGCAGGCCTATCCTCCTTTGATGCTGTTACCACCCTTGCCCACACAATCCGCACCCTGCACCGCCGCCCCCTCCACGTCTCCACCCTGTTCCTTACTATCCAAAGGGGTTTTGATAACTTGGATCCAGATCTTCTCTCCACCGTGCTCAGGAAAAAAGGCTTCAACTACTACCTTATCTCCTGGGTGAGGTCCTCTCTTACTGGCCGCAGCTGCCGTCTTCTTTTCTAGGCTCACCAGGAATATTTTCGTCTGTTTTTTCTGATGGCAGCCCTCAGGGGTCTCTGGTATATCCTTTGGTTTTTGTTATTTAGGTTTCTTCTCTTGATTTTTACCTTCTAGGGGCCTTATTCTTTCCTATGTTGATGATTTTTCATTGACTGTATCTTCCTGTTCCTACCACCGGAATGTTCAGCTACTGCAAGCGGTTTTCTCCAGGATCAAGCGCTGTGAGGCAGCGCAAATTGTTTCCTTTTCTGTTCCCAAGACGGAGGTTATCCAGTGGCGCACCAAGGACCAGCAGGGCTCTCCTTGCCTTATTCCCATACATCTGGATGTGCAGGTCTTCCATCCACCCAACTCTGTCAGGTGGCTTGGCTACTGGCTCACGCCGTCCCTCTCCTCCTCAACTCATTTCTCCAAGCGCCTTGCCGTTACTCAATGTGCCTTTGCCACTGTTTGCAGGCTTTCCCCACCAGGGGCTGGCTCCTTCCCCCACCTGTGCCACCGCCTCACTGTCACCCTCCTCTTCCCCATCCTCACCTATGGGGCTGACCTTTTTATACCCTGACACGGTATGCTACGGCATATGGAAGTCTTATGGCACCAGATCCAGAGATTGGTTACCAACTGCTTCCACTCGACCCCACTCTCTGTTCTCTCGCACGAGAGCTGCCTCCAACCTATCGCCCTCTTTTGGGCTCATCGGCGTAGGCTGGGTGCACTCAGACTGGTGTGCGCCCCCGCTACCATCAACTCTGCCCCAGGACGGCTCTCCCAGGACTTTCCCTCTCTCCTCCAATCCCATGCTCCTGACTCATGGCCCTACCTCGCTCGAAGTCTCCAACCCAATATCAATCGTCTCAATTGGGAAACTGCTCCTCCCGCACCTCCTGTCCGCACATACCTCCTGGTGGATGCGATGCTCCACCTTATCCTCCCTATCTTGGCATCCTTGTCCTTCGCCAATATACCAGGTGCAGATCTCGCTCCCCTTAGTCCTCCACACCAACCGCTACCTGCCATGCGCACCGCCTACCCTGGCCTTAAGTGGCGGGCCCGCCAGACCCTTATCAAGCAATGTGGAGAAGCCTGTCCTCCCCTACCCTACTATTCCTACCAACCGTCCCTGTCTCCACCTCCTTTTCTGGGCTTGGGTAAGTTCATTGCGGACAGCATTCACCAGATGCGTGCATACAAGAGCTACCTGGCCTTCCACAACTCATGGGCCTCTGAGGAGGAGCCCCCCCTCTGTCCATGATGCCGGGACTATGAAGAAGATTTTCAGCATGCCATACTCTCCTGCGCCGCCCCTGCCGATTCCTGCAGGCCCCCCCTGTAAGGTGTCATGGGAATAGGCCCGACCGATCCCATCCGGTCCTTTTAAGTGCCCACGATCAGCCCTGCTCACTCGCACGAAATTAAACGCCATGGTATGTACAAAAGAGGGGTAAGTGAAAGATTTTCTCAGCTCACTCACTCTCTCCTCTTCTCTCCACTCCTTAACTAACTAGGGAAAAACACAATCCTGATATATCCATCCACCTCTGCGAGCCCTACCCCTATCTTTTCTCATCAATGCATGTCCCCCAGTTCAATTCCGTACTCTTTTACTAAAAAGAAAAAAATAAAAACGCAGAATTAACACAGGGCCACCTATGGCCGCATGCCCGCATCCCTGCATCCCGGCTTCCTTCCCTTTGTGCCGTTAACAAAGGAAACAACAATCACACAAGAACCTCCAGTGGCAAGTCTGCACCTTCCTTCTGTATCCGCATGCTAACAAAGAGTAGAAAAAACAAACATCATCTTATGGGCACCATCTGTATGACTCCCGCTACCCGTTCATTGAACGCCACCGCTCTCCGCACCTCCATCCCATACCTCTTTCCCGCACCTTTGCATACCAATATACGAAAGACAAAAGAAGTCTCCGGCAAGTCACCCTCTCCTTTATGACTCGTTCCCGCGAACAAAGAATAGACAAATGAACCCGCAACATCGTCAATCGACCTTTGACTCGCGTTCCGGTTTCATTATCTCGTATTTTCGCGATTCCCTTCTCCACCTCTCTTATTACTAACAAAGAAAAGACCAGAAAGACAAACCATGGCCTATGGCCTTTCTTCCCATCTGCGCAAACACATTTCCTGCTCGAGAATGCTTGCTCGGAACGGCTGCAGCGTGGGAAGAACTGTCTACAGTGAACGGTGAACAAACAAGGTGCGGCAGACAAAATACGGGTGGTAGATAATTAGCGGCTTCTTGCATGCGATGTGGCGCATTGTGAACAAACGGCAGATGATGGATAAAAGGACTAAGGACGCTGAATAGAGTCTGGTGGACTGTGGACGGTGGATGGTGGATAGTGGGTGGTGGACAGTAGGATGGTGAATAGTGGATGGAGGACTTTGGGCAGAGGATAAAAGACAGAGGACTGTGGACAGAGAACAAAATACGGAGGACAAAAGACGGTGGACGGTGGATAACGGTGGACAGTGGAACGTGGTGGATGGTGGACCATAGCATGGAGCATGTAATGATAGAAAAAATAGGAAGCATGCCAAGTAGCATACGGGATTGCCAACAGGTCCTCCATACCACTCCTCCTCAACCTGGTCGGCTATTTACGCGAGACCAAGGTTGGCTTCCCCCCACACATGGTGCTGTCCCCTCCCTCTTCTCGGCCCCCTTTGGTCGCCCCGACACCCCTAGGGTCTCCTGTCCACCCGCTTTTTTCCTCCCCATGTCCTTAGCACCTAGGGTTTTTCCTTACTTGAAGGCTTGGTTTCTCTAAGTTTCCAGGGCTGGTTATCCCTTAATTGAGTTTACCGTACGTGATGGATGGACAGTTACCTGCCCAGTTGGAGTTTCATGTGCCGATTGTTTCCTTTGTTTTTGGATTTTAGGATTAAGGTTTTGTTTATGCCATGGCTACTGCTGCACGCAAATTCTTATACCTTAACAACGAATCTATGATTTAAAAAATAAAAGAAAAAAAAAACAATAGCAGGCAGATAGCTCTACACGCAACCACCTAAATTACTTCCTATGTTATTTCCTATCTATTGTTTCAACTCATACTAGATTCTTATTACGATCATCTGACTACAAGCACCGACTGAACAGTGATTAAGTTACCTTTCGCTAACAAGGAGTCGGAAGGGCTAGGAATGAGAGGACTCCGGGTTCCCACAGGCGACATTAAGCTAAGTGACTTGAAGAGCTGGAAGGCGGGTTATACAAATCGTTACCGGTTGCAGTTGCAAGATATAGTGTAGCTTGTCTGGCAGACTTGGGCTCGGTTTGTAACCCTGTGATAGATTCAAAGATTCATTCCGGCTATCACTGGGGCAAGTATGAGGTTAAGGTGGGTTTGTTAGTTATGTCCTTCTGTCATTGAGAAAGGTCCTAACCAAGGTCCAACTAGTTAGTGATTTTGTCCAATCTTATCGACCTAGGGTTCTGACTTGAGGATAACTTCAGTTTCATTAGTGATAATTCACGGTCTATCATTAGTTCAAGATGTGCTAGTGTTAGTTTGCCGTGCTCTCGCCTTCTAGAGTCTATCTCTGGCAAGTAGATGGTTTTAAACGATATGTGTAACCAGTATTGGTTACTATTGTCAAGGTTGACAAGGCTAACGGAAACTAGCAGGACTAGTAAGGGGTTAGTTTGTTTTATGATTGATTTCAAGTATCGTTTGATACCTAGTTTGTTTTGTGTTGGGTTTCATGTGTCAGGCTAATACCCGATATGTTTTATATTTTGTTTTGTGTATCGGGATGATACATATTTTATTTGCAGTACCATTTAGGAGCATGAGGCACTTGTTTTATTGGAGGACTTTACAAGTGGAGCTTGTGTATATCCGTTGATTGGAAATCAAATGGAAGGATATGGAAAGCTTTGGGAAAGCGAGATCAGGTATTTAAGACTGCCCCGCTGGAGCTTAGACAGGGCAGACTTCGACAGACAGAGTTTTCAATATACTTGTTGAGCAGTTACTTCTTTTCAGTTCGCACAAAACCACAGCACCTAAGTCTACGACTTAGCGAAGCTGGCGATCTAGTAATCAACGGCTGTTAAAACACCTTATCGAGATCTACGGTAGCAATACTCACATGAAGCCCCTACAGTTTGGGGTCTGAGTTACTATCGTTATACCTTACCTAGATGCATTCCTCTTGGTGCCTGATACACTCAGAGAGGTGTTCATATTTTCAACTTCAACAAGTAGTTGAGTTAGAAGCAGGCAGAGGTTCAGAACCTCAGGCTTGCAACCATTTGCCCAGAATAGGTTACGAGAGACTTCAGACGAGGTCAGGTAAGAAGATCCTACGACAGGAACCTACCAAAAAGATAGTCAGTCAGAGCACAAAAGGCGAATCATGGAAGGCATCCAGCTTCAAGGTAGACGAAGCAGGAAAACAGTTATCACGAGACCAAGCCAAGCAAGTGCTTGCAGAATCATCGAAGGAACTAGCCCTAGAGAAAGCGAGAACTCCAGGAGAGTTCCCCGGCACGCCAAAGGGATTGAAGGGAAAGCAAGTAGCTACACCCAAGGACGATCAAAGCAGCTCAGACAGAAAAGAGAGCTCCGACAGCTCTAGTAATTCTGACAACATGTTGAATCCAGGACCTAGTAATGCGCCAGTAGCTAGAGAGCCATCACAAGCAGCTACAGCGAATCTTAGCATCAGGTTCCTACACCAAAGAAGTTCACTGGTGAAGGAGAGGACCTTAAGCCAGAAGCGTTCGATCGTTGGTAGCAGTCAGTCCAGTTATACCTAAGACTACATGGAGTCAACTCCAAAACAAATTGAGCAGCAAATTATTGGATACTGTACTCAGAAGGGAGAGCTCAGGAAGCAGCTTTCCAGGCGGCAGAAAACTATGGTGAAGACCTTACCAGAGATCAGCTTATTGACTGGTTAAGAGAACGATTCCAATCATCCAGGTAGAAGGATAATCTCTACAAACGATTCCACGAGATTGAGCAAGTCAAGAACGCAAAGACAAAGTGCATCACCACTGTGGCAACAAACTTGGTAATGTACCAATTACGATTACCAGAAGGCACTATTTCCGAATATGCCTTCATCCAAAGGTTTTTCCAATGTATGCACACGAGGCAGAGGCGAGATGTCGAAACCTGATATGATTCTAGTAAAACAATACAGACTACAATAGCCTATGCAGAGAGAGTCAATGGAATCCTCCATGATACGGGTGCCTATGGGAAGGATAAGCAGAAGGATCGATACAAGGAAGACAACGCCAAGAAGGACAACAAACCTCAATGGAAGAAAAAGGAATCAAGTAAGACCAAGACTCCAAGAGAAAAGGGAGCCTGCTTTACCTGCGGCGGTAAAGGACATATGGCAAAGGATTGTCCCCGCAAAAGCGACAAAGGCAAAGGGAAGACACCCAAGAAAGAAACATCATCCAATCGAGTTGGGAAGCCAGCCGCGAAGAAGAAGTATATATCAACGCCTTAGAAGTCGTGACCAATATATCAGCACAAAACACACTACCTAAGGGTGATAAGAGTCATATAGCATTGGAAGGAACGATCCTGATTAACGGCAAACAAGCGAGAGTCCTATTTGATACAGGAACAATAGGAACAGACCTGTTGAGCGCAACCTTTGTCACTACACATGGAATTCCATGTACCGAAATGGCAACTCCTGCAACCATTCATATGGCTATGAAAGGGTCACGATCGGAATCCCGGAAAGAATGCAATGTCAGCATACCGATAGGGAAGATGAAAACTACAGGACATAGAATGATGGTGGGAAACTTAGCCAAGTACAATGCCTTGATTGGAATGCCATTCCTATCGCGAAAATAAAGCATCAGTAGAATGTGGAAAGCTGAGGATTCACTTTCCTGACCATAAGATATGGGTCAATTGCACACCAACCAGTGCCAAAATTTGAGCAGCTGTGACAAGCACAGAAGAGATAATGGAACAATACCCACAGGTATTTCCAGATCCGATTCCTGAAAGGTTACCACCTTTGAGCAAGATCAACCACCGAATCAGATTGCAGGATCCAGAGACTCTGAAAACGATGCCAACATACTCAGTAGCAGAGAAGTATGAGATTCAACTCCAAGCATGGCTTCACCAGAAACAGCGCGAAGGAGTTATTGAAAGAGCTGAAGTGCCAGGAGCAGCACCTATGTTCGTGTCAGTCAAAGGAAAGACCGATGGAAGGATCAGATGTCTAGCGGACCTGACAGCGAGAAATGACAATACTCAGAAAGGATGACAAACCTATCCCAAACCAAAGGAGGCTACCTAATGCATTAGGAAGAGCACGATACAGGAGCAAGATCGACCTAAGCGATGCCTATTTTTAAACCAGAGATCACCCTGAAGATGTCAAATATAACAGTTTCAAAACACCCTTCGGAGGTTTCGTCAGCAAGGTTATGTTACAAGGAGACATGAATGCACCAGGAACATTCATGAGGATCATGTCTGACCTTCTCACCGAGTACATAGGAGAATTTGTATGGGTATATATCGACGATATACTCATATTTTCTCATACAGAGTCCGACCACTTGAAACACATTAAAGCGGTCTGTGAGAGGTTGGAAAAAGTGGAGTTCTTTGAGAGCAGACAGAAGTCAGACTTCTTTGCTAAATAATTACAAGAACTAGGCCACGTCATTGATGACAAGGGGCTTAGAGCATCCCCTGAAAAGATCAGGAGGATTGAGGAGTGGGAAACAACGAGGAATAAAAAGCAACTTCGGAGTTCGTGGGATTGGTAACCTACATTAGCAAATTCCTTCCACATATCGCCACTATCACAGCACCCTTGACGGATCTTACCGCAAATGAGGAGTTTCTCTAAACACCAACACATGATCAATGCATCAAGAATGTGAAGGAGATCGCTAAACAGAATCAGGTCATGAGGCCGATTAACCACACCTCAGGACAAAAGATATGGCTCATAACCGATGCCTCTGATACAGGGGTAGGAGCTTGGGTAGGACAAAGAGACACAACGGAAACGGCGAGGCCTGCAGCATTACATAGGAGGTAATTCACCCACTCACAGATGAATTACGGTACAACTGACAAGGAGGCACTTGCACTCATGGATGCTTTAACCTCCTTTGATCATGTTGTTGCAGGGTATGTATTTACGATCATAACTGACCACCAACCATTGGTGTACCTGAAAACAGCCAAGAACCCCGCACGCAAGCAGCTGCGGTGGCGCACCCACTAGGGAAAAGAGGAGGCCAAGATATGTTATAGGCCTGCGAAGGGAAACTATTTAGCTGATGCCCTTTCCCGTCTTTATGAGCAATTTGATCCAGACCCACACTACGCTCAAGACCCTACCAACGAAGAAGTTTCAAACCCCCACAACATACCTTTCACCTCCTCAAACAGGTCGCGCTTTGAATCACTTCCTATTGAAGAACCACTACCATCGGATAACTCTGATTGTTCTATCAGGGCAGGAAACGATTGGGGAGACCGAGTCACCCTAGAAATCAGCAATGATGAGAGAAATCATGCGGCTATGCACTGGAGTGCATGCTATGATCGGCAGTGTACCATCCACGAGGACAAGAAGCTTAGAGACCAGATAGTTCTACCTGAATTAGTCTCTACCTACGAAGAAAGGAATAGCATCTTGCTACCTCCACGACCGGTACTAGACCTGGATGTAGTCAGGAGACGTTTGAATGGGCAACTCGGAGATATGAGTTCTGAGTACCAGGACTAGGAGAGTCCTGGCTACAAGCAAGCCAAGGAGCCCAAGCGGCCCCTCTACTCCAAAGCGGCACTCAGCCAACCAAGGCTTATACCAGACATCGAGCCACAAACCCTCCCTCACCAGCAGTGGACCCTCTACGAGCTTTACGAGAATGAGCAAGAGGAAGTACCACGCCTGGAGCGAGTACAGGATGAACGGGACACGGCAGCAGTGGTGGCAGAGATCAGTAGCCAATGCAGAAGACAAATGGTGGAAGCCTACAAGAACGACGACCTGTACAAAAAAGCCTCTGATCCTAGCAACACTGGGAGAGGTGGCAAGCTATCCCACTCCAGGATCGGCGATGGACTAATGTATGCAACGACCAGGGGTGGTCAAGCTTGTCTGTACATACCAAAAGGACATGCAGTGAATGGGATGACGCTCAGGGAGATCGTTATCCATGAGATTCACAACAGAGGACACCACAGCGCAGATAGGAACCTACGCTATGCTACAGAATACATATTCTGGCCAGAGATGAGGAAGGATTTTGGAGACTATGTTCGCCAATGCGATTTGTGCCAAAGGAACAAGGAACGCAACCAGCTACCTGAAGGAGAGGCACAGACGATACGAGTACCTTCTGAGATATTCACCTTCTATGCTATCGACTTTGCAGGACCATTCAAAAGTCTGGAAAGAACAGTTACGATAGTGTACTGGTAGTTATTGACAGGGCAGTGGGATATACCTGGTTCTTCCCTACACACTCTAATTCCAGGCTGTCGAAACCCTCACCCTCCTTCAACACCATGTCTTCACACCCCACGGAGTACCCTCTTCTATCGTCAGCGATACTGATCCCCGTTTTACCTCACGATTTGGGGCACAGAGCATGAAGTCTTTGGGCATCGAGCACATCAAGGCAGTGCCTGGACACCATGAGACCAATGGCCAGGTTGAGAGGAAGATTAGAGAACTCAAGACCGCCTTGAGAAATGTTGTTAATAAGCGCCAGAACAACTGGATACTCGCGCTACCAGAGTTAGCAGCCTACGAGAATGCAGGACATTCGGACGTCCTAAACATGTGACCATACAAAGCAGTGTAAGGCTGGGAATACCCGATGCTGTCGACTATCAGAGTCAGAAACACCCTGGTACCTGCCACCAATGACTTCCTAAATAGACACCAGGAGTTGCGCAATGAGGCCTATCAATCTGTCAAGATGGCGAGATTTAGGAGCACCAGGATGGCAGCAAGAAGGAGAACCACCCACAAACCCATTGATGTTGGTGAACGATTGTTGGTCTGGGGAGACCTATTTGCTACGGAATCTGGTAGAAGCAAGAAGCTGGAATCCAGAGGGCGAGGACCCTTCGAGGTTTTAGAATACGATCACTGCACACAAAACTACACGGTCAAGATGGACGCTAGGATATACTGACGGAAGGAAGGAGTATTTCATTGCTCTACAGTTAAGAGATTCATGGAGAACGATGATAATAGGTTCCCTGGCAGGGCCAATGCGAAACCAGCACCCATCCTCGTTGAGGAGGTATAAGAATGGGAAGTTGAACAAGTGTTGGATCACGGCCAGCATTATGGACGAGACCAGTTCCTTATTAAATGGAAAGGTTATGCGGATTCTGAGAACAGCTGGGAGCCTGTTGAAGGTTTGGAGACCGCTAAGAACCTTGTGCAGGAATGGTGGACTGATAACTGTTCAGGCGACGAGTTTCCTATCATGACGGGATATATCGAGACTGGATTCACGCCAAAGACACCAGTATAGGGGGAGTTTGCTGATGAAGGAAAGGTGGACGATGGATTCTGGAAACCCTACTTGGAGAGCGACTATGACGATTTGGGAGTCTCAGATGATAGCGAAGTTATTAAGACTTGGTTTTGATTGGTTTCTGATTACGGTTCGTGTTTTTTATTTTGGTTTTGATTTTGGAAACAGTGGTTTTATTTTCGGGGTGTAACCTGTATTGGTTACTATTGTTAAGGTTGACAAGGCTAACGGAAACTAGCAGGACTAATAAGGGGTTAGTTTATTTTATGATTGATTTCAAGTATCGTTTGAAACTTAGTTTGTTTTATGTTGGGTTTCATGTGTCAGGCTGATACCCGATATGTTTTATGTTTTGTTTTGTGTATCGGGATGATACATATTTTGTTTGCAGTACGGTTTAGGTGCATGAGGCATTTGTTTTATTGGAGGACTTTACAAGTGGAGCTTGTGTATATCCCTTGATTAGAAATCAAATGGAAGGATATGGAAAGGTTTGGAAAAGCGAGATCATGTATTTAAGACTGCCCTACTGGGGCTTAGACAGGGCAGACTTCGACAGACAGAGTTTTCAATTTACTTGGTAGAGCAGTTACTTCTTTTCAGTTCCCACGAAACTACAGCAACTAAGTCAAGGACTTAGCGAAGCTGGCGATATAGTAATCGACGGCTGTTAAAACAACTTCTCGAGATCCCCGGTAGTAATACTCACTTGAAGCCGCGACAGTTTGGGGTCTGAGTTACTATCGTTATACCTTACTCTGACGCATTCCTCTTAGTGCCTGATACACCCAGAGAGGCGTTACAATCTGGCAGGAAATCTCATCTATTGTTGATACTCAGGTGGGGAGAACTTTGAAACTTGGCAAAAGGTTTGGTAGTTAGCCAAATTTGTATACCAAGAGGGGGAGTCCCGTGTTATTGCTAGGGCTTTCATTGATTGCAGCTTGGAGATGAGTCAGGTGGCGAACTAATTTATTTCCATTGGGGTTGACTTAGTTCCTAAGGCATTGGCGAACCCTTCTGATTATGGCCTCATTCTCTCCATTGGTCTGGTGATGGTAAGCTGTAGCCATGTTGAGAACAACATTGACATTTGGCGTAGGCTCTGGCCTCAAGTTTCAGGTAACCTTAGGTTCTCTCTGGGAGACTAGGGAGGTAGGGAATCTATGAATGGGGAAGACTGAGTGAATAAGGGTGTATGCTCATTGGACAGGTGTGATTTTCTGGGAGACTAGTATATGGTAGGTAAATCCACTGAATCAATCTAAGATAACTATGATGAGTTCCATTTTGGAATCCTTTAGGAAGGGTCCTGCAAAGTCAATTGCAACAGAAGAGAATGGCTCTCTGGGGACATAGAGGACTGTGACTCATCCTTCAGGGTCAGTGGTAGGCTGCTTGTTGAGCTGGCCTAGGTGGAATTGGTGAATATAGTCTTTGAAATTATTCCTTTTGGGGAACCAGTAGAAGTGATAGAGGCATATTCAAATCATATCTGCTAACTCAAATGTGCAATATCTTTATGGTTAATGAGCACAATTTCGCTTATGATCTTCACACCTATATAGGTTCCTTTATAGGTAACATAAGGAGATTCTCTAATGTCATCCTTCCACTTTCTGACAAGGACTCCATCATCTAAGAGCCAGGCAGGATGGTCAATAGCCTTAGTGACTAGATTAAGGACAAGGTCAATCTGGGTAACATTTGGAATACTAGAGTACCACTTTCCTTTCATGTACTTAGTAAGCTGAAAAGTGCGTAGGGCAAGCTGTTAGGGTGAGCTGATCAAAGAACCAGGCGTCATAATCCACGATAGTTCTGGTGTTTGTAGATCCCTTCCCTGGTCTATTTCTGGTATTTCTATTTCATTTCTCTTATCAATAACTGTGTGAAAGACTGGCTAGCTATTATTATCATGGAGGAGAGGAGGAATAGCCTATCCGTATTCTACTCTGCACCTGGCATCATGAGGAGAAACAAAGATGGAGGAAGAATTGTAAGGTAAGGGTCGAGGAATATCCTGAGATTGTGAGGGAAAGTATCCTGTAATCTTGCCATTTATGTAGGTTTGTCATTTGTTCCACACACATGTAGTCCACTTCATTGCTCTGAGTCTATTAGATTCAAGAAATTGGTGCAGTTAATTGCGTCGGGATCAACGAGTGACTGGGGAGGGCAGAGGGTCATGTTGAGTATGTGTAGTGCTGGAGGCGATATTTTAAGAGATGGTGACTGCAAGGGATTCCAATTGTGTGATACAATCATGGGTTCATATAAAGCAGTTGGTTATAGCATCTGGACACAATCTTTGGTCCATGTCTCCTGTTTGATTATAACTTCTTGCCACCAGGCCAGACCGTCCAGCTTTAGCTTGCTCAATAAGTGCTCTTACTTGGGATGGCTCTTTAGGGTTACTGACTTACGAGCAGGTCTCTATGATTTCCCAACCTTGAATGGCATTGGTTGCAAGCTTGCGGGTATTTGGGGCTTTATCCATGGCTTGTTCAATAGTATCTGGGTGGTTACTTGCTTCTTTGTAGCGGAAGTGGTTGGAGCTGTTGGCATGAGGTGAATTCTACATAGAGTGTGTACAGGAGTACGAGTACAAGACGGTTCTTGAACCGGAAGAGCCGAAGAGGGGTCTTGGCTATGGGCAATATTGAGGTAGTGTGTTGATACAGTATTCATGGCAGAGGAGGGCGTTATGATAGGCTTCTTCCCTGCACGGTCTTCTTGTATTTGGTCTTCTTCATCAGGGGTGTCTACAAATAACCTGGAGAGTGTATCTGCAAGGACGTTGTCTGTGCCAGGTCTGTGTATGATATCGATATTATAAGATTGGAGGAACATGTGCCATCTAGATTGGTCGTGAGGGAGTTCAGTCTGCTGCATAAAAAAGGAGAGTGCCTTTTTAGAAGATACAACAGTCAACTTGGTGCAATATAGAATCGGATAGAATACCTGAATGGTATCCACAATTGCTAAAAGTTCCAATTTATGCGAAGGCTAGTGCAGCAGACAAGTTACAGAGTGTATGGTGTGGAATACGTCACCGGATGCTCTCTCATAGGAAGGTCCTTGTTCAACCCATCCTCCTGATCCAACCCTAGAGGCATTAGTAATACGGTAGGTTGGATAGGTTGATGTCTCATATGAGATGGGGCAGAGTGGAATTGTATCCTTAATCAGGTGCTTAACGTGTTTGAAGGCTTCCTCATGCAGGAGTCGACCTTGTAACACTTCTTGGGAAATTAGCTCTGAGAGGGGGGCAGTAATGGAGGCAAGGTGTGGGAGGAATTGTGCATGATCTATCAGAACTCAAATAAAGGTCTGAACTCCTTTTTGATTTTACTTTGTGCCAGTCTTGGATGGATCGAATTTTCTCTGGGTTTGCATGATTTCCTCTCTCATCTCTAACATGTCCTAGGAGACAGATCTTGTTGGCCAAGAATTTGCATTGTGCTAGATGCTTTGGTATGGTGCTCCAGTTGTCTTTTGTAAAACTAATCAGATATACAAAATATGGTCCTAAACTGTTTCTGGGAGTAGATGGTAATATCATACATATATGTCCAAATCAACTTTCCTATAAATCAATCTATGATAAATTCTACAACTCGCCAAGCTGTAGCAGGGGCGTTGGCATCTCCTTGCACTATATGGCTATTGGCAAAGGATCCGAAGAGTCTCTTGCTGGTGTTATAGTTCTCATCACTAAGGAGAACTCCAATTTGGAATTAGCAAAATGCTAGATCTGTAGTGGATTTGAACTTTACTCTGGCAACTGTTCTAAGTAACATGGCTTAGTTGAGAATTGCTACATGGTCCTTGATAGTAATATTGTTCCTTGCTACCAGGTCTCCAAGCAGTGAGATTTCCCCTTTGATTTTCAAATTTGGGAATATGTAGACTGGGTTGTGGGCCTTGCTTCGGTAAATCATTCCTTTGTCTTTCCAGTCTTTAATCACTGCTCTGTATTATGGGATAATCTTGTCTGTGAATGTGAAGAATCTAGAATTATGTTTCGAAATTGTATCTTCAACTGGATGTAGTGGTTGACATCTCACAAGAGTAGTAATTCCTCTGTCTTCATGGCAGGGAATACTGTTGGCAACTCGGAAATGAGGTGAGTGGCATCTGCTTTATTCCTGGCTGAAAATGGTGCATCAGTTCCTTTCTTGCACGTCCAAGTAATTCCATTGTTATAGAAGGTGATAATAGATTTTCTGCAATCTATTACACCATGGTGACTCGGGAACTAAGGCAAGCGTAGAAAGATATCATAGTTGCCCTGAGAACAGACTAGTGGTTCTGGAAAATGGCTGCATTCATTTTCATTCTGTATGACATGCTTTGCCATATAGTTGATTACGGAGCGTGATCCTTTAACTACTATCTTCAGGTTTATCAGAGTTTGAAGATCTCTGATAGGGATTTGGTGGATAGTAATAAACTTTCGCGATATCAAGATATCTCCTGTAGGCCTTGTAACGGATAGTGCCTTTACTTTGTCGCCATTGACAGTGATGTAGACTTTAAGGGCTTGAAATTGAGTTTCACAGGGTCCTGTATGCTTCTTGGTAACTGCAACGGATTCCTTGGAATGGGGATCGTCTTCTGCGTTGTAGTATGTTCTTCCAACATTCTCAGGTCACCTGGTCCGCCAGGGGCTCCATTTCCTTGCAGCTGAGTGCTCCTATACTTGTTCTTCTAAGAGTAGTTTTCGTAGTAGTATCAATATTTTACACAATAGCGACTGTCATTATCTCTCCTGCGTTGATCCTTCATATCCTGGGCTTCTCTGGGATACAGAGAGGTATTTTATCGGAACCGGGGTTGATTTGATTGCATCCTGTTCTGAAGGCGCTTTAGTGCTAGTTGAAAAATTGCATCCAACCTTGCATTTACTTGACAATTTCCATAGAGTCCTGTTGAGTAGGCAATTTCATCTTACTTTTCTCCTATCTCCCCTAGCAGGACAAAGGAGGTATCGGAAGTGATATATGGTTTCACTTTTCACCTAAGTTTGATATCCATGGCATCTAACAGTCTCTGCTCTGCTGACTAGTCCAAGATTGTTCCAGAGGGGGGATTGTCTCTCAAGGTGTCAAGTCTGTAATCAGTGTCAGTAATCAATGCTGTTTTTGCAACAGTAGTTTGCTTGACTCGTAGGCATTGTTCCTAGATGGTATCTTTACATGTGGATGGAAGGGAGTAGGCCAGGAATTTCTATTGGAGTCCAGCAAGTGTGTGGTCTCTCAAGGATGCTTCATACAGGGTGAATTTATCTAGTGTTTTCTCTCTGCAATAGGCTTCATCGTATTGCAGGCATTCAGGGGCATTGTAAGTTATGTTAAGGAGGGCGATATATCGCAGACCGCCTGTTGAATCAAGGGTCATTTCTCAATGGGTCGCAATCTTTTCATTCTCCAGTGTATATAAAAGGTGCAGGCCATTCTGGACTCTTATTCCCCCTGATGGGACCGATATGGTAATGGGTGCAGATCTTGGATTTCTAGGTAGATATGGAGGACTAGGTGGTCTTGGAGAACTTGGTGAATTGTGCGGTGTAAGGCTTGGTGCTCTTTGTTCTCTTGGTAGACAAGGTAGTCTAGGTGGCAAAGCTGGGTGTGCTGGTCCTGGAGCCACCTCGGAACTAAAATCTCATTCTGATTCCGAGGTTGGTTCTTTCTTGGAGTGGACTTCTTGGTGGAGCTACTTTTGCATTAGTCTTTGACTTGGCCTTGGACTTGGTCCAGGGCTTGGTCTTGGTCTTCTTCTTCGCAGTTGCAGGTATCTACTTAACATAGTTCTGATTCGTCATATGCTGATGCATGTATGGGGACTGGTGCTTGGCTTTTGAGTGGTGAGGAGGATGCTACAAATCCTCTAATGAATGGCCTTGTGGTTTCTGTTGGAAGCAAAATGGTTGCGGGCTATGGAGAGATGTTTTTGCCAAGAGTCCGGTCAAGGACTTCTTGGAAACAGGGTGGTGTGATAGTAGAGCAGGGTGCAGGTATTCGAAGGGTATTCAGTCATCAGCAGAAGATCATAGGTATACTTGACTCTTGGTCAAAAAATGTAACCTACTTCCTAATATCTCAAGAATCAAAGAGGGTCTCCGAAGATACTATTAGGATTAGGGCAGAAGCGTCCATGGACAGGTTATCAAAAGACAAGATACAATTTAAGAAACTAATCGAGTGACTGTTAAACTTGTTGTATCAAAAATGATAGTCTTGGCAGGCTTGAGAGTCCAAATCCCTAGGAGATTATAGGCTCTTTAAATACAAAAGAATACATCAAGGAAAACTTGACAAATGCGTAAACATCCTCTCCACCAAACATGCTAACAGAGTCAGCATATCAAGGTAACCATATTCCGAAAACCGAGGGTTAAAAGCTGTTGAAATTCTTCAATTCTTCTCATATGTATATTTCCTCCGATAATATTGTTTATATCTCTGCTTGGTTAATTCTAGTTCCCTTGGGGAAACTACAGATATTATTACAGCCAGGATATATCATATTCTCGGTTATAATTCATAATAATATTTGTGGATTAATGCGTGTATATCTTATATTATGTCCGGGATTTCCCCGTTATCTTTCCATGTATAGTGACCATTTACCAGTCATGTATCAGGTGTTATCTTTCCGTTCATTTCACGCACACCGGTTTAGATTACGCATATTTTTGGGATTTCCCTGGTTGTTTTTCAGGGGCAAACATGTTCACACTTATGTTACTTACAATGTTTTCCCTATTTTTGTTACTGAGTACATGGAGGATACGCACCTGTATAAATATCTGGTTGCTGCCTACTTTATTTAGTTAATTAAGGACAAGAACTACTACCAATCTACCTTCATACTACAATACACCTGACACTAGCGTGCACATAGTATACTCTTAATACTGTATTGTATTTTTATACTCATGCTAAAAGAGTATGCCAATACACATAATTTTGATAGGTTATGAGCCTGTGGCCATCCATAGCTATGCGACTTGCATTCACAGGCTACCCTCTTGCACAACGAAATTAATCCCTTTTGAATCGAAACAAACCTCATTCACCCAAAAATATTGTGTGTAATATTGAAACATTTGATTCGAATTGACACATTGCGTGAAAAGAAATATTCTTGGCAAATAACTCTAGGCAAATCAATACAAAACGTCTTGCAGCACCTCGATAGAGTCTCAGTTGTCCTCGCTCACTAAATCTGAGTTCTTCGCAAAGTGCAATTTTCCTAACTGCAACTAGCCACAAGTAGGAAGCAAAAAACCACTATATAGGAACCAAAGTCTCTCTGCCTTTACTGTGAGAAAATGGACATGGCAGAAACCACCGTTACTTCTACATAAATTCCCGCACCAAACACCAGATCTTATGCCAACAACTCCAAATATAGTTGTGTACCTAATTACAAATTAAGCTAGATCCCAAACCTCACTGGCCGTGATAACTACCAGACCTGGGGAGACTTCGCGGAATATGTCCTTACTTTAAATAATTGCTAAGACATAATAACGGAAAAGGACACTATGCAAGATGGAGAAGAAGATGAAGATGGAAATAATAACGGGGAAAGAATAGATGAATTTTGCTATCGCTACCAATGGGCCTCAGCCTACTTACTTCAAACGATTAACCCCCAATGGCTTATATTGTTTGTCACCCCCAAAACACCATCCGCCATCTGGAAAGAGTTCCAAATAAATTTTCTAGAGAAAATACCACCTTTTTTTCGAACAACTCAACCCTGTCCTCGATACCAAGTTTGATACCTTTGCACCAATTGCAGACCATGTCAACAAGTACGCTACCCTGTGGCAATAAATGCAACACGGTTGCTCATCCTCCTCTGCCAATGGCCAATATGTTCTACAATCTGATTTTAAATTGGTATTTGAGTTACCTCTAGCCAAAGCAGCAGTTCTTCTCCTCTTCCTTTCCGAGTCGCGTAGTAACAT
The DNA here is from genome assembly GCA_003316355.1 of Tuber calosporum. NCBI lineage: Eukaryota > Fungi > Ascomycota > Pezizomycetes > Pezizales > Tuberaceae > Tuber > Tuber calosporum. Next base: position 25,142 of record QFET01009564.1, on the reverse strand, counting down.
CGTCGACAACCTCTAAACCAATAAGGACCTTACCTAAGAGCATTTCTACAACTGGTTGTTAGACATGAGACCCACAGTTAGCCCTGAGGATCACAAAGCCCTTAAAATGGCTGATGTCAAAGGAAAAGGAAGAGAACCTCTCTGGAAACCTGTGGCCACATCCAAGCACTATACCTACTGTGTGAAGCATTACCCCACTGCTCGCACTGTGGCATATACCTGGAATGAGTGTATTAACCTCAAGGACGACAACCAAAAGAAGAAGGAATAGAAAGCTGAACGTTCTGCAAAGAACAAATATCTGAACCAGTCAAGGCATTCACATCCTTCCTCTCTATGCAACAGACTCCTCGCCCACACAACTGGGTAATCGATAGTGACGCAAGCTCACACAGGACAAACAACTTAGAGATTCTTATGAACTTGGAACCAAGTACAGGACTGTCAAGTTAGACGATGAATCAGTAATAGAATCATCAGGATGAGGACCTGTCAAGCTTTTAGGGAAAACTTCAAACGGTTATGTAGGCCCTGTATTCCTTAAACATGTTCTCTGGGTTCCGCAGTTAGGTAAAAGTAACTTGATGTCTTGACGCGCTATTGTTTCTTGGGAGAATGGTTTTTCTTTGCGTAGTAAAGGGGCGGCTATGTTTGTATACAGGGAAAATAAAAGAGATGTGAAATGGAGAAAGCTTGATGGTTAAGATTATGTTGTGCAAGAAGAGAAAGTAGTGGCGAACAAGATGACTTACCAACAGTGGCATGAAGACTTCGGACATCCTGCAACATCCTACCTCAAGAGTAGTTACTACTTTGAAAAAAGTACATCTATCCCCAAAGTTCTGAAAGACTGGCAGGGTGAAATCTTCATTACGTATAAATCAACAAAATGCAAACCCGAATCTATAGACAAAAGATTTGAAAATCCCAGGGATTTATTCCACTCTGATCTTAGTGGAAAATTCTCTATCGACTCCTTCGAAAACTCCTGGTACTATGTCACCTTTATTAATGATTGTGCACGGTACACCTGAATTTATCCTCCAAAAGCTAAATCTGATACCGGTAAAGTTTTGAACCAATTCATCAAAGAATGACACACCCAGTACAATACTACTATTAAGCGATTTAGGACCGATTACGGAGGAGAATATGTTTTCAAAGATATAACCACCATGTTTGAAATACTGGGTATCATACATGACAAGATACCTCCTTACTCTGATGAATCTACTGGCGTTGCCGAACGGTACAATAGGACCATTATCACATCTACATAGTCTTTGTTATCAGCTCATAAACTGTGTTTATTTGCCTAAGCAGTTACAACAGCCATATACCTACATAACATCCTCCATAACAGATCTATTTGAAAACTAACGCCCAATATATCTGTCCACAACAAGTAGCCGTTAGTAAATCACCTTCGCCCATTTGGGACCAAATGATTTGTCCATATACCTGACGAGACCACAAAACCAGGAACAAAGGTACAGCCCCGGGCCATAGAAGGATACCTTGTTTGATATACTTCGTCCAGCAATATATACTGTATATATATACCATAAATGCACAAGATCTCAGAAACGCTCAGCTCTACTAGACAACTAAGACTATACTACCACTTGAGCCCAAGGAACCTCCACTCTCACCATTAACCTTTGCAACAGTCTACCCACCTTCCTACAAAAGAGCACCGCCACCTGATAAAGCTCTACCACCGGAATCAAATGACATACTAACTATTGAAATACATCCAGCTTCACCCCCTGCTCATCATTAAAATTATGACTGTCCCCAAACTCTGGAAGAAACACTGTACCCTTCTGTACAGGCATTACAACAGGAAAATCCCCCAGAGATATTGACTAGATCATGCAGAACCATTCGCCTTGAACAATACTTTGGCAGAAAGGTTACTGTACTATCTGACGAGGATCCTAAAATATACACCCAAGCTGAGAACAGCTTGTTCAAGGAACAATGGACCCATGCAAAGGACGATGAAATAAAGGCACTTTAGAAAGGTGGTACTTTCGATGAAGTAGAAAAAATCTACAGGAGGCAAGATTATTGACTGTAAATGGGTCTTTAAAACCAAGAGAAATGCTGAGGGTACATTAGAACGGTACTGTGCAAGGGCTGTTGCCAAAGGGTTCTCACAAGGACCGGTTTTAACTTTGAAGATACTTTCGCTCCAGTTATCTGATATGAATCTCTCCGCTTACTCCTTGCAATATTTGCTAAAAACAAATGGCCACCACAGCAATATAATGTCAAACCTGCATTCCTTTATGGTGAGTTGAAATAAGAAGTCTATATGCGACTATTACCTGGGTTCAGTAATGGAGACACAGTATGGCGGCTTAACCGATGTCTCTACGGACTTAAGCAATCTGCGAAGGAATGGTACGCTCTCCTTGCTAGATACTTAATATCTAAAGGTTTTACGCCATCATCCCTCAACCCATGCATCCTTTTTTCATGGTAAACTCGAGCTATACCTATTGGTTTACATTAACAAGATCGCTGTATACTCGGCCAACACCCCACAAGCCACTTCTGGCCTAGGTTACCGGAAAATGGCATTGGAGATTACGGACTTACGGAAAACTACTTTCCTACTTGGCCTAAACATCACTTATACAACAGACGGGATACATTTTACCCAGCCATGATAGACCAAGTTGGTCCTCGAGCGATATTGTATAGAAAGCTCACATCCATTCTCTACACCCTTATCCAAAGGCATTCAACTTTGGAAAGGGACTGTAGATAAACAAATACCGCACATATCCATATACGAATCGATAATTGGATCATGTTTGTACCTGACAACTAGTACCTAGCCTGATCTTGTATACACAATATCCTTTCTCTCACAGTTTTCTTGCTGCCAAACTGAAATCCACTTAAAGGCCGCTAAACACTTCCTTCAGTACGTTCCCAGTACTAAAGACATTGGACCATGCTACCCTGGGACAACTACAAACCCCATGAAGACCTTTATGGATCCAGACTTTGCAGCTTATATTGATACCTGGCACTCCTTCTCAGTGTATGTTATAATGTTTAACAAGGCCTCTATATCCTGGCGGTCAAAGAAACTAGCCTCAGTCGCAATATCTACTACGCAAGAGGAATATGTAACTATGTCCTTAGCAGCAATGCAAATCCAGCGGTACATCAAAGGTCTCAATAACATTTGGCTTACAACACCGATTGCTTTAAATGCCGACAATACCAGCGCAAACATTCTGGCAACCAACCATCAACTAAATGAACCAACAAAACATATAGATATCCATTTACACAAAATACGAGAAGAGATCGATAATGGTTCTTTCACACTCCTGAAGGTTGCGTCATCAGACAACCATGCTATTATTTCTCACTAGGTATTTGCGAAACCGGCTCATCAACGGAATATGACATTGTAGGGCTGTAGATAAGGAGGGGCAGTGTTGAAATTCTTCAATTCGTTTCATATGTATATTTCCTACAGTAATATTGTTTATATCTCTGCTTGGTTATTTCATGTTTACTCATGGAAACTACAGATATTACTACAGCTAGGGTATACTATATTCATGGTTATATTTTAGGATAATTTTGAGGATTAATGCATTTATTTCTTATATTATGTGTGGGATTTCAAGATAATCTTTCCATGTTGAGTGACCTTTTACCAGTAATGTATGATCTGTTATCTTTCCGTTCATTCCACACCCACGACTTCAGATTAGGCATATTTTGGGAATTCCTTGGTTTTTTTTCAGGGCTCAAAAATGTTGGCACTTATGTTTCTTACAATATTTTCCATATTTTGGTTACTGAGTACATGCAGGATACGCACCAGTATAAATAGCTGGGTGCCGCCTACATTATTTAGTTAATTAAGGACAAGAACTACTAGCAATCTACCTTCATACTACACTACTCCTCAATCAAGGGTGCACATAGTTTACTATTAATACTATGTTGTATTTTTGTACTCATGCTATAAGATTGTGCCAATACACATAATTTTAATAAAAGTAACAAGAAGGAGCTAATGAAACAAGTAATAGAATCCAAACAAGTAGGTACAAGCTAGTGCTAATACTATATAAATCCAGGAGGTTAGTAGGATGATAGTGATATGCAAATGGGTAGGGGCAAGGACACGGTAGTAATTGCAAAAAGAAGCAATGAATCAATAGTTATGATGTTATAACCAAATACGAAAGAACAACCAAATAGTAGCACTTATCCTGTACAAACTCAAATAAGTAAAACTAAAATCAAGTCTCTTGTAATTGTAGAAACAAAGTAGGATTCCGTTATATTAACTGTTTTGGTTATTTACATACTACTATGGGAAATTGGGTATTGTTATGGACAGAGGATAGCAGCTATGAAGTCTTGGATTACCGCACCTGAAATACCCTTACACCTGAGTACAGTATTCCTATTTATGTGGCTCAGCCTTTACAAGACAAACTTTGTTAGCCTTATTCTTCACCAGAGTGCATTTTGCACTTTTTTCAATACCAGATAATTAGATCGTGTAATTCTCTATAACGTGACCTGTAATGTTACACGAATTATATTTCCAGTTTCATTCCTCACTAACTCCTGAAGTAGATTACCAGTAGATGACTGAAGAAAGATCTGATTCCAGTACCTCAACACCAGGGGGCACCAGTCACAGCCCTTGGTTCCTTGACGTACATCATGGGACCAGGGCAGAACTCAGCGATCTTTCTCTAGCTGAGAAAACTCCTATCAAGATGAGGTTGGAAGGCTTAAAAGAGGAAGATATAAGTGAAGATTCTGTTTTGACGGCCACACTACTGATTGAAATGTTTCAGTTGATTGCTTCCCATCATAACCAGGTTGTTGCCCTCACTCACAACTCTAAAACATAGAACCAAAAGGTCCATGAACTCTTGATTAACACCAAAGATCTCTCAACTACAGTGGTCGCAAGTACAAGAAGACCCCCACATATAGCACCCCACCTGATCAAACCTAGAACCCATGCGACTGTTGCAGCGAAGCCTATAGTGGCAGACTCTTGAACATCAAGTCAAAGGCAGGGCGAGATCAGCTACGGTGGGACCAATACTACCACAAAACACGAAAGTAAATATCCCCAAGGAGCAGTCAAGGAAGGGCAAAGACGATATAGCCCTGACAGACCGAGTTACCACAGTAACAACAAAGATCCTCTCTACTACACTCAATGTGGTCAGAAAGACAAAATATATGACACATTACACAGCTACTCCACTACATGACTCACGAATGTTACAAACGAAGATCGCACTGAAAATCAGAAAAGGACTCCAGAAGTGTGGTTACTCCATGCCAACTAACTGCCAGGTGCAAATCAACTATCATACAATACAGGTTCCATATCCCTAAAGCCTGTCATGACGGTGGACACAACGGAATACGAAAGTTTCCTTACACCAATTTCTACTACACTAAACCTTGCATTGGCAGAAGGAGACCGTAACTATGGGTCATTTCGGATGGCACCAACTTAAGGCCAGGTATTGATACACAATGTAGCACTTGATGCTGTCACCAATAAAGAACCAGAAATGGAAATGATCCTCACCGAAAGTCTGTTGATTGGAAATCAAGTGACCATTTGCTCAGTCAGGGTTTTACAGCAAAAGGAATAGATACATGCACAGATACGAGCTAGGTCTAGTGTTTTGACAGTGCCAGCGGAAGACGTGGATCAGATAACACAAAGGATCCTGCTCTATTTTACCTATAAGGCAAGTATTGTTATGTTGCAGGCTAGCTCCACTAAGTAATGCCGATAATGCTACTAGCAGAGACACACTGAGATAGGATATAAGCAAAAGATCTGTGATGCTCAATCTGCACAGGTGACTGTAGGCTTAACGACCACAAATTCCGCTCACGCACATCCCGCAAGAAAGGCGATATAAAGTTAGTGGCAGACTGCGGCCCTGTTACGCCATTCAAATGTGCTACCTGCCCTGACAACCATACTGCATATTTTGCTGAATGTCCAATTAAATTAAAGGTCAAGGCAGACACTGAATCTCAGTTGAAAATACGCAATAGCCCCCGCCCTACTGAGGATATGGATACCGTAATCTAATCTTGTTAAACAAGATAATTAGTAACTCACACGCTGGCCTATTGTTACAAACCTATCCCTAGTCTGCTAGACAAGGCACACTATTTTCTTCAACTGCAACAGGTAACGATATGCACTGCGGGTCTTACCGCTTGTCAGGTCTCGTAGCTTTATGTCGCCGTGGGAACGCGGAGTCCTCTCACTCCTAGCCCTTGCGACTGCTCCTTGATGGTATGTTCCTCGAATCACCTATCAGTCCGTGATATGAACGGATAGTCGTAATAAGAATTAAGTATAGATTGAACTAATAGGTAAAATATAACATAGGAAGTAACTTAGGTGGTTGCATGAGGAGCTAGCTATCTGTGTCCGTGACCCTCCTTATATAGGCGCTCTTCCCAAAACCCTAACCTTGATGACTTTACTATGAGTCATCTCTTTACTATGACTGCCGTGTGAGTCATAGTATAACAAACATCCTGGGACTCACAATTTGAGTCATAGTATACAATCCCCATAGTATCCAATTTCCATAAAACGTCATGTGCGCTAATCGCGTCACATGCGTGAAACCCCTGAGTCATACTTGTAGTCAGGTGCGAAAGTCATAACCTCATATGACCTCACAATCGTGAGTCTTGAAAACATAAATCAAATCAAATATTATAATCATAAAGGATCTCACCAATCGTGAGTCTTGTGAAACATTCCATATTGCTAAGTCACGATTTGTGACAATAGCTCCTCTCTTGCCTCAGCTTGAGTCCCATCAAGCTATTCACCAAGTTTCATTACTTGGTTCCCAAATCTTCTCGCATCGCGACGGAACTTCTGTAAAATTTGTTCCGTTGTGCGTAACTGTTTCCTGACCATCTCCAATGTCAGATCTGCCACCTCGATAGTTCCCTTTTGGTGCGCAATGGTGGCTTGTTGCCCTTCGAGGGTCTCCTCTTGGAGTCTGATCGTTCCTTGGGCTTCATCCAGTTGTATTTCCAAACCCGATATCTTTCTTTGCAGTCATTCAATATCTGCCTGCGTGTGTTGGCTTTCGGTATCATTGTTTTGGGTTTCCTCGCCCCTCTCCTACCTTCCCCTCCTAGCTTTCGTGCGTTGAGCATCCTTCCTGCTCAGTTCTTCTCTTGTACCCCACGCATTGGGGTAGTATCCCGCCCAGATCTTCGCATCCCGGCGGGCATCACAATTATTACGGTAGCACTCCTCCTATCTCGTTTCTGCATGTAGTTGTTTTGGCCAGTAACTGGCCCCTTCCTTGTCTCCTCTATGGACGTTGCAATGCTCCTCATAGCCTGCCGTCCAGCTCATTGCATTGTGTTCTGATGCCCTTTGCCAGTCCTCTACCGTTGCATATCCAGGGCTAGTTGGAGTAATTTCTCGCATTGGCTCTCACCAACCATCATTCGTTGCCTCTTGTTTGATTTCTTCCCAGCCTTGGTTTATCTGAGTATCGTTCGTGGAAGTGTTTGATTGCATTTTCCGTGTCTTCGAAGTTTTCCACTAGGTACTAAACTTTATTGTGATTAGGAGAATATCCAGTCCACTTCGCTCGATATTGGAATCTTCCGTAATCTTCGTCGTGAATCGACTATTTCTTCAAGTTCGTATTCTGTTTCGCCTTCGATTTCGATTGGTGGTTGGGGTGACTTGATCTCTGATGGGAATCTTTGGTCTTGGTAGGGTTCGAGAAATGAGATGTGGATGGTGTTGTGTATTCCCATCGAGGGGAGAAAGTCCAGCTTATATGCACTGTTCCCAACTCTTGCCAAGATCTTGAAGGGCCCCATCTTTCTGTAATCGAGTTTCTTACATGGTCTTGTAGTCCTTACATTCCTTGGTAGGAACCATACCATATCTCCTGATTTCAAATTCGGATCTGGTGGTCTGCCTTGATCGTAATTTTCTTTCTGTCGAAGTTGTGAGGTTACCATTTCCTCGCGTATGGTATCATACCTTTGGTTCATTTCGTTAGCCGGTATCCTCCGATCCGGTATCAGATGACCACTTGCGTCATGTTTCGGGTGTTGTCCGTAGTTTGCAAAGAAGGGTGTTGTCTTAATTGTTTCTTGTTTTCCGTTATTGTATGCAAACTCCGCAAAAAGTAATTGTTCGTTTCAATTATCCTCTTGATAATTGACGTATGCTACCAGGTATTTTTCCAGGATGGCATTGGTTCTTTCGGTCTCTCCATCCGCTTGCGGATGGTAAGCCGTGCTCAGTTTCCTTTCGATTCCCAATTTCTGCGCTGTCTCCTTCCATAGGTCTGAGGTGAACAGTGTTCCCATATTGGTGATGATATCATGTGGCAATCTATGTAACCGAAAGTTTTCTTTTGCAAAGGTTTGTGCGAATTGTTTTGTTGTCATATCCTTCCGACATGTAATAAAATGACTCATTTTTCTCAGTCGGTCGATGACTACCAAGATAGCATCGTAGCCGTCCGACTCAGGTAAATCTGCGATAAAATCCATACATATGAACTTCCATGGCTTTTCTGGTGCTTCGTTTGATTGTTGTTAACCATACTGACCATGTCGGGATGATTTCGTCCTTTGACAAAGGTCGCAGTTCTTGACATATCTCTGGATCGTTTCTCGCATTCCAGGCGAATAATAACTGCGGCTGACGAGTTCGGTGGTCTTCGCTGTCCCTCCATGTCCTGCTTGTAGAATGTCGTGATTTTTTCTGTAAAGTTTTCTGTCCTTAACCTTTCCTCTTCTCGTACCCAAATCTTGTTCTGGTACCATAGGCAGTCATCCTTCCATTGACATAGCCCTAGGGCTACATCCTTCATTTCTTTTGTTCCTTGTTCCAATGCTTTCCTTATCTCTTGTATATGAGGGTCCCTCCCACTCTGTTCCTTAAGATTTCTTATCTCTTCTCCGGGAAAACTAATCGTATCCATTTCCTTTATTCTTATCTCCTGGAAGTATCTCTCTTGTGGTAATAGGATCCTTTTTTTCTGTTTGGTCCTGTCGTCATCTTCTTCTGGCGCATCTTGACTTCTTCTTGTCAATGCGTCCGCTTGCCGCTTTCATTTCCTGGCCAATATTCGATGAGTATATTGTATTGGCTTAACTTCTCGCTCCAGCGAATCTGTCGTTCATTAAGGTCTTTTGTTGTGGTGAAAGGAACCAAGTTCTTATGGTCGGTGAGGATCTTTGTCCTGTGATGGTTTCCCAACACGTATCTTCTCCACTCCTTGAGTGCCTGTACTATGGCCAATAGTTCTTTGTCGTGAATATCGTAGTTGCATTCCGCATTCGTCATTGTCTTTGATTGGAATGCCACCGGTCGCCATTTCTCGCCTTCGCACTGTTGCGATAAAATTCCCCAACAAACATACTTCGATGCATCTGTTTAGATCATGATCGGTATTTCCGGATTGTAATGGGTGAGTACCGGTGTTGAGGTTATTTTTTGTCTCATCATATCGAATGCCTCACTTTCCGCTGTACCCCACTTCCATTTCGCATTTTTCTTTGTCACATTGTATAAAGGTTTTGCATACCTGCTAAACCCCTTGATGAATCTTCCGTAAAAGTTGCAGAATCTCATGAATCTTTGGTTGTCGGTTTTGTTCTTCCGAATTGCCCATTCCTATATGGCTGCCGTCTTGATAGGATCCATCCGGACTCCTTCTTGGTCAATAATAAATCCTAAGTATTCCACTTCTGTCTTGTGGAATTCACACTTAGTTGGCTTGATTCTCATTCCGGATTTTCCAATCGCTTCCAGGATCTTTCCCACATCTTTCTGGGGCTGCTCCATTGTTTCTGAGTACAACAGTATGTCATCCTAATATACTATGCAGCATATGTCCAAGAATCGGTGTAACGTTTGTTTGACCCATCTCTGGAATGGTACCGGTGCATTGGGCAAGCCAAAAGGCATTACCAAGTATTCGTAAGTTCCGTATCGTGTCGCGAATGTAGTTTTCCATTCGTCTCCTTTCTTGATCCGCACATTGTGGTATGCATCTTTAATATCCAGCTTCATAAAGTATCGTGCGCTATTTAGCCTATCCAAGGCTTCACCGATGACTGGGAGTGGGTACAGATCTTTTTTCGTCACTTCATTAAGCCCTCGGTAATCCACACATAGTCGCAATTGTACGTCCTTTTTCTTGAGGAAAAGAATGGGTGCTCCTATTTCCGGGAAGGAGTCTCACATCCATCCCCTTTCCAGATTCTGTTTGAAATAGTTTCTCAATTCTTCCAGTTCCGCTGCTCCTAGTGGATAGAACCTATTTGCTGGGATTGTCTTTCCTTTTTCTAGGTTAATCTCGTAGTCCACTACTTCTCTGTAAGGCGGTAACGTGGTCTTTTCTTTCTCTTCGAAGAGATACAGGTATTGGTGATATACCTCTGGTATCATCCGTTCCAAGGGTTCTTTGCCTGGGTACTTTTTGGCCTTAATAGCCAGCTCGGTACTAACATTCATTGCCTTCAAATCGCATTGGCCGTACTCCTGGTTCCACTTGAGAAAGACTGGGATTTCTCCTCTTCTGTAGAACTTCCCAAAGGCTTGAGCCGAGATCTCGCATATTCCTATACGTTTCTGGGCCGTTTTTGTTTCTTACCTGGTACCCTGTGATGCGTTTCTGTCCCGGTCTCTTTCATGGTCCGTACTTCCTAATCCTTTGTCTTCTCGTTCAGTCATTGCAAGTACTTCGTCTTCCTTGCATTCCACGTCCAGGTATTTTTCGCATATCAGTTGTGCTATCCTCTCACTGGAGTTAACTGTGTAGTCTTCGTCCCCGAGGTTCACTATTACTATCTTCAGTTCACCTGTATAATCTGCATCTATTACACCCGCATTGGTTGTAAGCCTGTTCTTGACTGCTAACCCACTTGGTCGTCCAATGCGCCCATAAGTGCCCTGTGGTAATCTGATGGCCAACCCCGTTCGGATGACTTCTAGCCCTTTGGCCTGTATCTTTGCTCATTCCCTAGCATACAGGTCGTGTCCTGCCGCCCTCAGTGAGCCTCTCGTAGGCATCGTTGCCTCACTAGTCAACCTTTTGACTAGGATCTATTTATCTGTTTTTGCCTGAACCGTTGAGAACTTCATATCTAAGTTCTCCTCCAGGGCTTCGGCCTCTGGGACTGTAAAGACCCTCGGTGACTCTTTTAAACACCAGGTCGTGCATCTCTCACTATCAAACGTGATGGTCCCCTTTCCCCAATTAAATGCAGGGCTATGTTCTCTCAACTATGGCATTCCAAGAACTGCTTCCTGGTTTTGTAGATTCTCCACTTGGAAGGTAATCATTTCCATATGGCTACGGATGTCTATAGGTACTGTCGTCGTATGGGTTACAGGACCCATCGCGCTGAGTTTGCAGTCCGCCAGGTAAATCTCTCGTTGTTGTTTGGCCTTTGGCATAGGCATGCCGTACTTTTCGCATATCTCTTTATCAATAAAGTCCTCAGTCGCTCCAGAGTCGATCATTCTGTTGATGCTGATAATCTTGTCTCTGCCATGTAGTCGCATTAATACCCTTACATGGTCATTTTCGTGTTCCAGTGATTCAGTGTTGTTTAGTGCCGCGTAGAAGTTTCGTATCTCGATGGCTTTCCTTTTCCACTTGTACCTCAGACCATCGCATACTGGGGAGCGTCGTCTTATTCCTCTTCGTCCTTTTCGGTTTCGAGATTCATTTCGCGGATTGCGGATCTTTGTTTCCATCGTGGGTTCTGAACCCTACTGACTGTCCTCACCGGGTATTCTTTCTTGTCTTTCGGGTTGGTGCAGTTTCTCATCATGTGTCCTGGCTTCCCACATGCCATACACAGATTATTGTTTCTTCTCCTCCAATATTCGTTCTTTGATATGTTAAGAGCTTGTCTTCGCCTAGTCGCATCTAGGTCCATTAGATCTCCTTGGGACTGCTATAGTCGTTGGGTCTTGAAGGTGCCGTCGTAGTTTCAGGCGTTGTCGTATATTTTGGTCTTTGACCTTCCTTGTACATGTTTGATAGCGTCCAAGGGGTTTTCCTGATTAATGGCCAATACCGCCATTTCATCAGTCGAGGTGAAGTCTTGAGCCCTCATGGCCCAAGCATTCTGAATTTCTTCGTGTAAGCCTCGAAGGAAGGCCCTTCCCAAGGTTGCTTCATCGTATTCTGCCTCTGTTGCCAATAGTCGTAACTCGTTCCTGAAATCGTTCACATTCTGGCTCCCTTGCTTGATTTTCTCGATTTTATTTCTTGCCGTTTCCCTAGCATCCACGTCACCAAATTGGATGCGTATGGTGGTTTGAAATTCTGCCAAGCCATTCCATGTGGCTGGGGTCTTTCCTTCCACATATGGAGTAATCCATTTGCCTGCTGATTCCCTCAGTAGGGATTTGGCAAAGTCCACTTTTAATCCGTCTTCATTTTCTCCCCATCCTTGTGCTGTGTAGTACATCGCAATTTGCACTAGCCATGCTCACAGTTTGGTACGGTCTCCTGTGAATGTATCCCGGGATTTGATTTTTGGCCTCCGCACAGTCTGTTCCTGTCGATTTTCCTGAACCGTTCTGATCAATTCTTAGAGTTGTTCTCTAGTGAGAGTTATCGTATCCGCTGGTCTTGCTACCCACCCCATTCTGTGTATTGGGGATGCTCCTGAACTGACTGACCCTGATCTTGATCTCGCTTCCGGGGTGACTGGGGTTCGAGGTCTTGGGGATCCTTCCCCCGATATCTCGCTTAGGGCTTGTCCAAGTTCTGCTTGTAGTCCTAGGAAAGTCTGTGGATCGTTGAAGTCTGGTACTTCTGTATCAGTAGGTGAATCCGTTTTGTATTCGTTAAGTGTCGCAAAAGACGCAACCAAAGGTTACAAACCTATCCCTAGTCTGCCGGACAAGGCACACTATCTTCTTCAACTGCAGCAGGTAACGATACGCACTGCTGGTCTTACCGCTTGTCAGGTCTCGTAGCCTTATGTCGCCATGGGAACGCTGAGTGACCTCACTCCTAGCGCTTGCGACTGCTCCTTAGGGATACGTTCCTTGATTCACCTTTCAGTCAGTGATATGAACGGATAGTCGTAAGAAGAATAAAGTATAGATTGAACTAATAGGTAAAGTATAACATAGGAAGTAACTTAGGTGGTGGCGTGAAGAGCTAGCTATCTGTGTCCGTGAGCCTCCTTATATAGGCGCTCTTCCCACAACCCTAACCCTTGTGACTTTACTATGAGTCACCTCTTTACTATGACAGCCGCGTGAGTCATAGTATAACAAACATTCTATGACTCACAATTTGAGTCATAGTATACAATCCCCATAGTATCCAATTTCCATAAAAGGTCTTGTGCGCTAATCGTGTCACAGGCGTGAAACCCCAGACTCATACTGGTAGTCAGGGGCGAAAGTCATAACATCATATGACCTCACTATCGTGAGTCATGAAAACATAAATCAAATCAAACATCATAATCATAAATGATCTCACCAATCGTGAGTCATGTGAAACATTCCATATTGCTAAGTCACGATTTGTGACACCTATATAGATATACAGTTGTAATCCACAATTAGAGGGGAACTAAGGAGGTGCTTGGGGGTTAATTTTCGATTATTAAGAATAGGAATGTTTCTTTTATTTGTTTACATAACCCTCCTTTATCCCTTGGGTACCCACTTAGGCCCCTGGCTTTCAATATTTTCCAATACAGAATGTCGGCACCAAGATACTTGTGGCCACATATGTTAATCTTAGTATGTTACATGAATTTTGTTAGATATTTTTTTCCCCTAATGTGTATGTTCTTCACTTGTTAGTGAAATGGGTTGATGGTTCCAGAATCTTGGGAAATTAGAATAAATTTTCTTCACTTAAAGTTTATAACAGACGGGTAGATGAGTCCAATAATGTCCCACCCACCATTTTGTTTACTACAGTTAATTCAGTTAATATTCCCTTCGTTGCAGTTGGCGACCTCAATGTAAATTATCTCTACACGGATCAAAGTCGAGACATGGCTGATGACAAGAGGATGGTTGGACAAAATTGCCTGCGGGTGGCTGGATTACAACGCTACTCAATACCCAACGATCCTCGAGTCTAAATGTAAACCCAAAATACCTGACTATACAGGCACTCTGTTATTTACTACTCATTAACGAATACACATCTGTCGGACTTTGCAAGGCTGGGAAAACAAATTTCCAATATAGAGTATCATATCACCGAGTAATTGCTACTGTGATAACTTCAGTACCCTTCCTCCAATACTGGTTATCCCGCCAAGGGACTAGATAATTTGTCATAAGAAAGGGAAACCCAATTAAGCCAAGGAGGCGGAACTTACTGGGTTGCAGGATAGTGGCAGTGGTGCGAGATCCTCATTCAGACTAACACCAAGTTGGGAACCAGAAAAAGCCATACAGGTCCTCAAATACAACCTCAACTTGGTCATCCATATAGTAGGTAAGTTTGCACCAATCAGGGAACTAGGTAAGTGTTTTAAGGCATGATAGAACGACGACCTTACACAGGTACGGAAGAATTGCAAGGTTTGGTACAGATGGGTGGGCCGGGACTTCATTGTGAGAGATAAGGCAATAAGAGGGTATTAAAAGTTCCAGAATACAGTCAAGACAGCCAAGGCAGCTTACTGGAAAATGTTCCACGAAGATGATAGGAAAAATGACATGTGGACAGCTCAAGAATTCACTATAGCAAAACTTGGAACCTGCGTCCCAGGCACCAGAGAGTGTTCTGACACAGCAACACTCTGACAATCTACAATGATCTATTTCTTCTTAGCCAACCCAGATCCAGTTCAGGTTTATCAGCCAGTTTGGATACGTCTGAAGGAATAAGAAAAGGTAGATGCACAGGATGTCGTAACAGCACTTGTGAGGTGGAGAGATAAATCCACTCCCCGACAAGACTAGGTACCTTACCCGATTTGGAAAGGGTTTCACTGGCTAGACAACACAATCATTGCCGAACGTGTCAATCACCTGCTCACCTGGTCGATACATTCCGACAGCCTCCCGAAATCGCTTGGCACGGTTGGACCGAAGTGAGGAGAGCAAGACAATGAGGCTTTGGCAAGTTATAGGGTGATCGCCGTGAAACAGACTTTCTTAATAATAATCGTGCGGATAATCAATACTGGTCTGAGATATTTTGTTGAAGATGCCGGCCTGTACTTCCCTCACCAGACAGGTGGCCAAACTGAAGGGTGTAGATGCGAATCAGGTATTTCACTAAAATACGGACTCCAGGAGATGCAAGAGGCAGTACATTGAGTGAATACTATTTGCTTTGATGTCAAAGCTGGCTTTGATAACGGTGACCACAAGACCCTTTTCAAAACATTACAGATTTTCGGAACACTCCGGTATTTGACCAGGTGTTACAAACCTTTTCCTACTCTGCCGGGCGAGGCAAACTATATCACGCAAATACAACAGGTAACGTTTCGTATCACAGGCCTTAGCACTCTGCTGGTCTCTTAGCCTCATGTCGCCTGCGGGAAGACTGTGTCCTCTAACTCCTATCCCTTGCAACTGCTCGTTAGCGATACGTAACTTAATCACATTTCAATTCTGTGATTGTAGACAAATGTTGTTAATAAGAATAAAGTATGATTTGAACTAATAGATAAGAAATAACATAGGAAGTGACTTAGGTGGTAGCGTGAAGAGATATCTACCTGCATCTTTTTTTTCTGTTTTTTTTTGTTATATCATATATTTATAGTTAAGGTACAAGATCTTGCGTGCAGTGCTAGCTATAGCATAAACAAAACTTGAATCCCAAAAACCAAAAACAAAGGAAACCATCGGCACATAAAAGCTCCAACTGGGCAGGTATCTGTCCAAGCAACACGTACTGTAAACTCAAGTAAGGAGAAACCAGCCAAGGAAACACACAGAAATCAAGCCTTCAAGTTAAGAAAAACCCAAGGTTCTCCGAACATGGGGATGAAAAAAGGGGGTAGGCAGGAGACCCAGTGGGGGTGGCGGCAACCAAAGGAGGCAGAGAAGAGGGTGGCGACAGCAGGATGTCAGAGGGGAAGCCATCCTGCGTCTCACGTAAATAGGAGACCAGGTAGAGGAGGAGTGGTATGTAGGACCAGATGAGGTCAGTCGGGCCTATCCTCATGACGCCTTAGACCTGGTGCCTGTGGGCATTAGCGGTGGCTGAGCAGGAGAGTATGGCATGCTCGAAGTCTTCGTCATAGTCCCAGCATCGTGAACATAGTGTGGTCTCCCCTACAGAGGCCCATGAGGTATAGAGGGCTTGGTAGCTCTTGTGGGCACACATCTGATAAATGCAGTCAGCCATGAACTGGCCAAAGCCCATAAAAGGATCTTGGGATAGGGACGGTTTGTAGGGATAGTAGGGTTGGGGAGGACATGCATCTGCCCGGTCCTTGAGCAGGGTCTGGTGGGCCCGCCTCCTAAGTCCGGTGTAGGCGGCTCGCATGGCTGGTAGCAGGGGGAGAGGTGGACAGAGGGGTGCGAGATCTGTGCGTGGTATAGGGGAGAAGGACAGAGATCCCAAGATGTGGAGAATAAAGTGGCAATCGAATCCACAGGGAGGTGTATGCGGACAGGCGGTCTGGTAGGAGCAGTTTTCCAGTGAAGATACTTGACATTGGGTGGGAGAGGCCTAGCGAGGTGGTGCCATGAGTCAGTAGCGCGGGATTGGAGGTGAGAGGGAAAGTCCCGGGGGAGACGCCCTGCGGCAGAGTTGATAGTGGGGGGGGCGCACACGAGTCTGAGTGTAGCAAGCCTATGCCGCTGGGCGCACAGGAGGGCGATAGGTGGGAGGTGTTGAAATTCTTCAATTCGTTTCAAATGTCTATTTCCTATGGTAATATTGTTTATGTCTCGGCTTGGTTATTTCTAGTTTGCTCAGGAAAACTATGGGCATTACTACAGCTAAGGTATATCATATTCTCAGTTATATTTCATGATAATGTTGGAGGATTACTGTGTATATTTCTTATGTTATGTTCGGGATTTCTCCGTTATCTTTTCATGTATAGTGACCTTTTACCGGTCATGTATCCTGTGTTATCTTTCCATTTTTTCGCGCACACCACCTCAGATTACGCATAGTTTTGGGATTTCCTTGACAGTTTTCATGGTCAAAGATGTTCGCACTTATGTTTCATACAATGTTTTACCTATTTCTGTTACTGAGTAAATGGAGGATACGCACCTGTATAAATATTTGGTTGCCGCCTACTTTATTTTGTTAATTAAGGACAAGAACTACTACCAATCTACCTTCATACTACAATACCCTCACAGAAGCGTGCACATAGTATACTCTTAATACTGGGTTGTATTTTCATACTCATGCTATAAGATTGTGCCAATACACAGAATTCAAACAGTTTATGAGCCCGGCTCTGCCGTAACCTTACGCAACCCATTCAACAAGGTCATGTTGAGTAGTAGTAGGGGTCACAGGTTTGAGCGATCCTGGTGGAACACTCTCCCTTCTCAGTTAGTCTAATGAAAACTACTTGGAATGTAGCAAGCAAGTTAAGAATACCTACTGTGATTGGATTGAAGACCATAAAACCCTTACCAGGGCAAAACTCACAAAAACAGCAACCTCAGAGAGTATTCCGCAGAAAGTACTAAATAGGAGATAACATGGTCTTAACGCTTCGTCCTCATAATTCAAACAGGTTATGAACCCGGAACAACCATGGCTATACGACTTACACTTACATGCTCACCTCATTCACCACGAAACAAATTCTTTCGGATACGAAATAAACCTGTTTCATCAAAAACATATTTTGTGTAACATCAAAATATTTTTGCTCAGAGGGAACCATCGCTCGAAGTGAAACATCACTCGAAATGCAACATTCTAGGGGAAACGAAGATTTTAGGCAAATCGATACGAAAAGGTCTTGGCCCTCCTCGCTAAAGTCTGAGTTTTCCTCCCTCACTAAATCCGAGTTCTTACGGAAAGTGCAATTATCTAGCTGCAACCACTCACCAGTGCAAAGCAAAGTTGAGGTATTTAACAACCAAAGTCACTATGTCTTTACCTAGCAAAAATCGCCAGGGCAGAAACCACCGTTCCTCCACGAGAAACTCCTGCACCAAACCCTACATCTTATGCCAACAACCCCAAATGTAGTTAGACACCCAGTTACAAATTGAGCTCCATCCCAAAGCTCAGTGGCCCTGACAACTACCGGACCTGGCGAAATATCTCGCAATATGTCCTTACTCTATATAATTGCTACGACATATTAACGGAAAAGGAAACTCTGCCTGAGGAAGATGAGGACAAGGATGGAAATAATAACTGGGAAAAATTAGACGAATTTCGCTATCGATACCAATGGGCCTTGCCCTACTTGCTTGAAATGATTGACCCAAATGGCGTATTTTGTTGGCCACCCACAAAACACCCCCCGGCATCTGGAAAGCGTTCCAAGACAAATGTGCTAGACAAAGTACCACCTCCTTCTTCGAACAACTCAACGCTGTACTCAACACCTAGTACGATACCTCTGCACCTATGGCAGACCATATCAACAAGTACGATACCCTCAGGAATCAAATGCAACACCATGTCTCATCCTCCTTAGCTGATGACCGATATGTTCTACCATTTGTATTAAGATTAGTATTCGAGTCACCAGAAGCTAAAGCAGTAGTTCTTCTCCGCTCCCTGCCCGAGACGATGAGTAACATCGTCGACAGCCTCCAAACCAATGAGGACCTTACCTACGACCATGTCAACAACAAGTTGTTGGACATGAGACCCTCGGTTAGCCCTGTGGACGACAAAGCGTATAAAAGCGCTGATGTCAAGGGAAAAGGAAGGGAACCTCCCAGGAGACCTGCGGCCACATCCAAGGAATGTACCTATTGCAAGAAGCATTACCCCACTGCTCGCGCTGAGGACATACCTGGAATGAGTGCAATAAACTAAAGGGCGACAACCAAAAGAAGAAGCAAAAGAAAGCTGATAGTTCAGCAATGATCGTCAAAGACGAAATATCTGTACTGGTCAGTACATCCACATCCCTACTCTCTACGCAAAAGACTCCTCACCTACACAACAGGGTAATCGATACAGGCGGAAGCTCACACATGACATGCAACCTAGACCTCCTTATAAACTTTTAAATAATGGCAGGGACTGTTAAGTTAGACGCTGATTCGGTAATAGAAACATTTGGCCGAGGAACTGTCAAGCTCACGGCCAAAGCTTCAAACTGTCATATAGCCGCTGTATTCCTTAAACATGTTCTCTGGGTTCCGAAGTTAGGTCAAAATAACTTGTTGTTATGGCGCGCTATTATGTCTCTGGGGAATAGTTTTTCTTTGCGTAGTAAAGGGGCGGATATGTTTGTATACAGGGAGAATAAAAGAGAAGTGATCTGGGGAAAGCTTGACAGTCAAGATTAGGTTGTGCAAGAAGAGAAAGTAGGGGCGAACAAGAAGACTTACCAACAGTGGCATGAAGCCTTTGGACATCCTTCACCATCCTACCTGAAAAGTAGTAACTGGGCAGACAATGCAACTATTTCAAAGTTCTGAAAGACTGACAGGGTGAACCCTGCATTACGTCCAAATCAACAAAACACAAACCCGAATATAATGACAAAAGATGTGAAAATCCCTCTTATTTGATCCACTGTGATCTTAGGGGAAAAATCTCCACCCCTCCCTTCGGAAACTCCTGGTACTAGGTCACCTTTATTGATGATTGTACATGGTATACTTGGATTTATCCTCTCAAAACCAAAACCGATACTGTTAAAGTATTTAACCAATTCATCACAGAAAGACAGACCAGGGACAAAGCTACCATTAAGCGATTCAGGACTGATAACAGAGGAGAATATGTCAACCAAGATATGACTACCATGTTTGAAAAACTGTGTAACATACATGACAAAATACCACCTTACTCTCATGAATCTAATATCATTGCCGAACGGTACAATAGGACTATTATCACATCTACACGCTCTATGTTATCAGGTGTAACACTGCGTTTATGGGCCGATGCAGTTAAAACAGCTGTATACCTCTGGTCATCCTCCCTAACTGATCCATAGGAAAACTAATGCCCTATGAATCTCTCTATAACAAGAAGCCGTTAGTAAACCCCGGACGGCCCTACCGGACCAAATGCTTTGTTCATATACCTGAGAAAACCAGAAAACCAGGAATAAAGTTACAACCCCGGGCCATAGAAGGATACCTTGTTGGATATAATTCCTCCAGCAAGATAAACCATATATATATACCATCATTACACAAGATCTCAGAAACGCGTCAGCTCCACTGGACAACCAAGACTATACTACCTCTTGATACCAAGAAACCTGCACCCTCATCAGAGAGCTTTGCAACAGTTTAGCCACCTTCCTACAATAGAGCACCGGCACCAGAGAAAGCACTACCACAGGAAGTAAATGACAAACCAACCATTCAAGTACACCCGCCTCCACCGCCTGAACATCGTGAAGATTATGACCGTCCCCAAACTCCTGAAGAAACACCGGAACCTCCTGTATAGGAAGTACAACAGGAAAATCTGTCAGAGATACGGGCCAGGTCTGGCAGAACTGTTCGCCTACCACAATAGTTTGGCAGAAATGTCACTGTACCATCTGACGTGGATCCCAAGACCTATACCGCAGCAGTGAACTGCTGGCTTAAAGAATAATGGACCCACGCAATGGACAAGGAAATAAAGTCCCTTGAGAAAAGTGGTACTTTCAATGAAGTAGATAAACCTACAGGACGCAAGATTATTGCCCGTAAATGGGTCTTGAAGACCAAGCGAAATGCTGCTGGTACATTAGAAAGGGAGCGTGCAAGGGCTGTTGCCCAAGCATTGTCACAAGTACCAGGTTTTGACTTTCAATATACTTTTGGTCCGGTCATCCAATATGAATCACTCCACTTCCTCCTTGCAATATGTGCTAAGAACAAATGGCGACCACAGCAATTTGATGTCAAATCTGCATTCCTTTATAGAGAGTTCATAGAAGAACTCTACATGCGACCGTTACCTGGGTTCGGTAATGGAGACAAAGTATGGCTACTTAACCAATGTCTCTATGGACTTAAGCAATCTGTGAACGAATGGTACTCTCTCCTCCCTAGATACTTAACATCCAAACCTTGTGCTACATCAGCCCTTGACCCATGCATGTTTGTTCACGATAAACACGAAATATACCTATCAGTTTACGTTGACGACATCGCTATATACACGCCCAACACTCCGCAAGCTACCTCTCTCATAGAAGACTTGAAAAAGGCATTGAGATCACGGACTTAGAGGAAGCTAAATTTATACTTGGCCTACATATCACCTATACAGAAGGCCGGGATCCATCTCACCCAGCAACGACACATCATGGCAGTCCTCGAGTCACATTGTATGGAAAACTCATTGCCAGTCTCTATCCCTTTACCTAAAGGCATTCAACTACGGAAAGGGACACTGGATGAACAGATACCGGACATGTCAATATACCAATTGATAATACGATCTCTTATGTACCTGACAACTGGTACCAGACCCAATCTAGTGTATATAATATCCTTTCTCTGACAATTTTTTTCCTGCACGACCAAAATCCACCAAAAGGCTACTAAACACGTCCTTCGGTAAATTCACGGTACAAAAGACATTGGACTCTTCTACCCTTGTACGACTCCAAAGGCTATGAACGCCTATGTGGATGTGGACTTTGCAGCTTGTCTTGATACCCGCTGCTGCTTCTCAGGGTATGTTATACTATTTAACAGTGCCAGTTTATCCTGGCGGTCCATGAAGCAAGCCTCGGTCGCAACATCTACTACCGAAGCGGAATATGTAGCTATGTCCCTTGCAGCAAGGCAAATCCAATGGAACATCAAAAGTCTCAGAGACATCCGGCTCACAACACCGATCGCTTTACATGCTGACAATACCAGCGCAAATTTTCTGGCAACTAACCATCAACTAAATGACGAAAAAAGCATATCGCTATCCATTGTCACAAAATACAAGAAGAGATCGATAACACTTCTTTCACGCTTCTGAAGGTTGCCTCATCAGAAAACCTAGCTGACATTTATACCAAGGTACTTGCGAAACCGGAACAAGAACGCATGAGGTGATTGTTAGGCTGTAGAAAATAATGCAAAGTGTTGAAATTCTTCAATTCATTTCATATGTATATTTCCTATGGTAATTTTGTTTATGTCTCTGCTTGGTTATTTCTAGTTTAATCAGGAAAACTAAGGACATTACTACAGGTAGGGTATATCATATTTACGGTTATATTTCATGATAATGTTTGAGGATTAATGCGTATATTTCTTATGTTATGTTCAGGATTTCACGGTTATCTTTCCCTATATAGTGACCTTTTACCGGTCATGTATCATGTGTTATCTTTCCGTTTATTTCGCGCACACCACTGCAGAATACGCATACTTTTGGGATTTCCTTGGTAGTTTACAGGGTCAAACATGTACACACTTATGTTTCTTACAATGTTTTACCTATTTTTGTTACTGAGTATATGGAGGATACGCATCTGTATCAATAGCTAGTTGCCGCATACTTTATTTAGTTAATTAAGGACAAGAACTACTACCAATCTACCTTCATAATACAATACTCCTCACACAAGCGTGCACATAGTATACTCTTCATACTGTGTTGTAATTTCATAGTCATCCATAAGATTGTGCTAATACACATAATTCAAACAGGAGGCAGCTCTCCGGGGAGAGGACAGAGAGTGTGGTTGAGCAGAGCAGTTGGTAACCAATCTCTGGATCTGGAGCCAGAAGACGTACATGTGCCGAAGCATAGCGTTGGAGGGTACAAAGGGGTCAGCCCCGTAGTTAAGAATGGGTGGAAGAAGGGAGACGGCGAGGCGGTGGCACAGGTGGGGGGAAAGGCCTGCCCCTGGTGGGGAATACCTGCGAAAAGTGGCGAAGGCGCCTTGAGCAAGGGCCAGACGCTTGGCAATATGATTAGAGGTAGAAAGGTATGGGGTAAGCCAGTAGCTGAGCCACCTGAGAGAGTTGGCAGGATGGAAGACCTCGCCATCCAAGGGTATCGGAAGAATGCAAGGAGAGCCTGACTGGCTCATAGTGGGCCAGTGGATAAGCTCCATCTTGGCAACTGAAAAAGGAACATTACGCGCTGCACCGCGGCGCTTGATCCTGGAAAAGGCCGCTTGCAGTAGCTAAACCTTCTGGCGGTAGGACGAAGAGGATACTGTCAATGCAAAATAATCAACTTAGTAAAGAATAAGGCCCTCAGGAAGGGATAAATGAAGAGAAGAAACATAAATAACAAAAAGCAAAGGCACATCCTGTCTGTCTGGAAAAAATTAATGCCCATAGTGTCAGATCTCTCAAAGAAAACGGAATGTATGACACTTAGGCAGAGTAGGGAAGAAGAAACATAATACACCACCTGTGGCTTTTTATGGGAGGAACAGGGGGGGGAGAAGGAGAAGCCAGCAAAAGTAGGGACACGTCCTCGAACCACGGGAGGATCCTGATTACACACCAGGGAAACATGAAAGGAAAGTTCAACAAAGGAATTAAAAATGGAAGAAAACACATCCCTACTACCCAGGCAGTTGTGTTGAGCAAGGGAGATAAAGGACGAGGACCTTAGGGCCTAATTCACGGCAGGGGTCGTTGTGTAATCCATTGCTAGGCAGAGCCCATAAGATCACGTGGGGCAGGAGACGGGCAAGGTGCCATCTATGTGGATAGGGTACCATACCAGGAGGAGGACCTCGACATTCCAGGGGCGGACGGGGCGTCCCTCATGGGCCTTTGAGTAGTTAGGTCAACGGCAGGACCCAAGGGACCGGGAGGCGGTGTGGAGGGGCGTGAAGTTATTGTGGTGTCAGGAGGGAGGTTTGGCAAGACATCCATCACGTCATTGTCCGTGGGGTGTGGGGCGGCCAGTGGTGCTGGGGAGGCAGGAAGGGGCCTAAATGTACAGTCTCGATCATGGGCGGAGTGATTAACATCGCACTTCGGGCAGTGAGTGGGGGAGGTCAGGCAGCAGTATAGTACTGATTTGGTGTTGCCCTGGTTGGGGCATGAGGGATTGGAGCATCTGTGGTGGGCTCTCGTGTGGTGAAGGGAACAGAAGGGAGTAACTGGGTAGGGGGTCTTGCATCGTGGGGCCACATGGCCCAAGGCACAGTAGCTGTGGGACTGTGTGTAGAGGGGGTGAGCTGCGGGCCGTCTCAGACCTTTTATTGGCTGAGAATAGAGGTACGTGTAGGAGGAGGGAGGAGGCGTGCAAAGGAATGGTGGTTATAACAAACGAGCAGGAGTGTTGGAGGCCTGAGGCTGGGTCCCTATTAAGGAACCTGGCAGAGAGGACAGGGACACCAGTGGAGTTGAGGATTGAGGTGGAGAGGCTGGAGAAGAGGTTGTCTTCATTATCGGAGAGGCAGGAGGAGAGGACAAATTGATCGCTATCTGAAAGGCTGTAGGGGCAGGCTGTAAGGGGAGCCAGGGGTTGTCGCCAACTGGAAAAGATTGATTGAGGCGCCTGGTGAGGGCCTCAAAATAGGGGGCGTAAGACAGGGCAGGGACCTAGCCTTTAAAACTAGTAAGGGAGACAGAGCCTTGATCGTTAACAGAGGCCTTGAATCCGTGGGGGAGGGAGGAGTTTGCATCAACGAGAACCAAGGGGGCCAGATCAGGGAGGAGGCCGGATATGACTGCTGCGTCAGGGCGCAGGGCTGATGAGTTGAGGGGGGCAAAAAACCTGCGGGTGGCTGCAGGAAGGGGGGGTGGAGAGGGCGGTAAATGTAGTATAGGGGAGGGAGAGCCAGAGTTGGAGGAGGTCAGGGTCGCTAGGGTGGCTATTGCAGCTGCAACTGTGGCCGCAGTGGGAGGGCTTGTTAGAGACTTGCTCTGATTTCCCCCCCCTACCACTATATGGGCATAGGAGGAGGCGAAAGTATCACGGTCCCGGAATAGATCGCTGGAGAACCAGTGGATTACCAGGTGGGTGCCTCCAGTGGCAGGG